>CATIXQ010000012.1:13383357-13424679 GCA_949711755.1 Leptidea juvernica | reverse complement strand
TATTAGACACAGATATAGAAGCATTACTCGGCCACGGGGCCGCAGTCATAGTGGGCGGCGATCTTAACGCCAAACACTCCAGCTGGAACAGTAGAGCCACAAATAGAAATGGAATTTTATTAGATTCTCTCACAGACACGCGGAACTTTTCAGTAATAGCACCCGACGAACCAACACGTTATCCGGATAACGTCGCGCACCGACCCGACATTCTAGACGTTGCGTTACTCAAAAACGTAACGCTCAATGTAAATTCAATCGAGGTTTTTCACGAATTAGAGTCAGACCACCGGCCCGTCGTCCTAAATCTAGGCCCACCGGTTAACTTTCAACCACCGACGAAAACAGTGATCGACTGGCAACGGCTGGAAAAGGATCTCGAGTCTATCAAGTCCGACGACCTCGACCGTATGCCGGACGTCATCGACTCGGTCGACACGGCTCACAGTGCTATCTCTCATGTGACGGCACATATACAGAGTAGGATCAAGGCCTGCTCCAGGCAGGTTCCGACGATGCAACCGCATCGCCTAAACCTGCCTCCAGAGGTCAGGAACTTACTCACACAGAAGCACAGAGCCACTAGACTTTACGACAGGTATCCGTCGGTCGAGAATAGGCGCCACCTCCGCTACCTACAGCGGGTGGTACGGGAACGTATCGCGGAACTCCGCGGCGAACGTTGGGACCGCTTGCTCGGCAACCGTAAGCCATCACATGTGGCTTTCTGGAAGCTGCCTCGCGCGTTCAAACAGGAGCCGCCCACTGTCATGCCTCCTTTGGACAGACCGGGACTGCAGCCGGCGCTCGATGACGATGAGAAGGCTGAATGCCTCGCCGATAGTCTCGAGAGTCAGTGCTCTCCAAATGCAGCAGCCGACCCGACACACGTTGACGAAGTTGATCGTGAAGTTGAACGTCGCTCCGCTCTGAGCCCTTCAGGCGACGTAATAAAACCCACCTCTTACGAAGAGGTGAAACTAATCATTAAGGAGCTTCACTCCAAGAAGGCCCCGGGGCCCGACACTATAAACAATAGGGTTCTTAAAATCCTACCCTCGACTCTTATTACTTTATTGGTTACCATTTTTAATATTCTATTGTCTAATAGCGCGTTCCCCGAACAATGGAAGGATTCCATTGTTATCGGTATCCCAAAACCCAATAAACCTAAAGCTAATCCGAGTAGCTATAGGCCTATTAGCTTAATTAACTCGATCGGGAAACTTTACGAAAGATTAATTCTCGCGCGTCTTAATCATTACATCGCGGAGCTTAACCTGATACCCGACATACAGTTCGGATTCAGAACCGCTCACTCGTGTCCCCAGCAGGCTCACCGACTCACCGAGTACATTCTCATACGGCTTCAATTTCACGCTACCACGGCAGCCGTGTTTTTCGATGTCGCGAAGGCCTTCGACAAGGTATGGCACAACGGCTTAGTATTCAAGCTGTATCAACTGGGAGTGCCAGACAGGCTCGTGCGCATCATTCGAGCCTACCTTACCGATCGCTCCTTCCGATATCGAGTGGAGGGCACCCTATCCTCACCAAGACCCATCAGGTCTGGCGTGCCACAGGGTTCGGTCCTCTCTCCCACTCTTTTCTCGCTCTTCACGAGCGACATTCCCAAGTTTCCGAGTGTCCAGCTCGCTCAGTACGCTGACGACACGGCACTCTACTTCGGCTCCAACCGCTCAACCTTGAGCAAGAACATTAAAGTGCTTCAAGCCGCCGTCGATGAACTAGGCAACTGGTTCAGAAAATGGCGGATTGAAGTGAACCCCACCAAGAGTGCAGCGGTACTCTTCGGTAACGCGAATAGCATCCGCGCTAAAAAACAACCGACCGACGTTATTAAACTGTATGAAACACCCATACCGTGGGTGAAGGATTACAAATACTTAGGAGTCACGTTCAACAGCAATATGAACTTCAAGAAACATATTGATACGGTATGCAATAGAGCCCGATTTGTCCTCAGTCGCCTTGATCCACTTGTGTGTGGGCGAAGCAAACTTCCGCTCAAACACAAAGTGACGCTGTACAAAACCATCGTACGGCCCATACTGTCATACGCAAGCGTCGTTTTCGCGCACACCCGACCGAGCTACTTACGTCGTTTGCAAGTAGTTCAAAATAAATTCACGCGCATGGCAACCGGAGCCCCGTGGTTCATCCGAAACGTTGACCTTCACCGCGACCTAGAGCTTCCGACAATAGCTCAACACTTTAAAGAGATCTCGCGACGCTTCTTTGACAAGGCGCCTAACCATCCCAACATCTTGGTTAGGAAGGCATGCGGGTACACCCCCCTTCACCATAGTCTCAACCCAATAAGACGTCCCAGACATGTAACGGTAGACCCGGATGACGCCATCACCATCGCGAACGCGACACCCACACAAACACCGACACAGACACGCACACACCGCCTTCGCAGGCGTAGGCGCGGTCAACCACCGCAAACCACTGGCACTCGTCACTCTGACGATGGCCAGCGGCCCGCACCCTAGATACACCACACATTGTTTTGATACCCGACGAGACGTTAGTCCTCGTCCTGTAATCGCTTCACTACACTCACTTACACACGGACTGACTGACGGACTGACATACACCACTTACACAATCACAAACACACTCCACAAACAGACACAAACACAAACATACATGCACACAAACATTTAAACTATGTACATACATACAAACACACATACTTGCAATCATAAACACATACATACACACTTACATACATTACACAAAACATCACCACACTCGCCGGCGAGTGTGCTCTTATCACCTTTTCATCTTTCATCTTCATTTCATCTTCATTTTCATTCTCTCTCCTTCCCACAAGCACACAGCCGGTCTGAGGTTCGAGTCTCCTTAGGAGACGCCCCGCGACTGTTGTTGCGTAGTCTTTGCGGCCTCCATGGCCCACGTTTGCGTTTGCAAACGCTCAGTCTCTAAAACACCATTCATTTCGACGAGCGCGATTCCCGTGACTTATCGGTGGGCACCTACTTGGGCGTCTAGCTCGAATGCCGTACTCATGCAGTCGATTTAGCAGTTTGGAGACTTACATCAACACCACTTGAATTTTGTAGCCTCAAACTTATCTCTCGAGCGGTTAAAATCGGCTGGCGTCTTGCAGTCAGTTGTATGTACCTGTCTTGCCGAGCCTGCCAAAGACGACAAATAACACTTCTATGAATGCCAAAATGCCGAGATACCTGAGATCGATTACTTTCCGCTTGCAACATCCCTACAGCTCTTTGCATTTCATTTGCTGTCAAATGGCGTCGCTCCATGACGTAAAGAATATCTAACAATTCAATTTTATCGCTAACTTTATTTAAATGGTTGGTAAAATTATAAAATCAAGATTAAAAGTAGCAATAAAAACACACTTAAATTCAAACAAATTCCCTTTCATTTAATTTTATGAAAAAAACAAAACAATCGATTTTTTTTACAACCAGTCAGTATGTCATCAATAACAAAAAAATTTACATACCTATGCACTTTGAGTGAATAAAGATTTAGAAATTAATTAATATAAATGGTAAATATTTTGTAATATCATGCACGTTGTTTAGACTTTTTTGATTTGTGTAATATATATATCTCGGAGATTTATTTGGATTTAAAATCGGGCGTCACGATGTTGGTATCCGCCATGTTGTTTTAAGTCGAAAATGCGTACGGCGCGGGCGCTAGCTTGAAGACGAATGCGACTTCTCAATGAACGCTCTACTGATGGACAATAATAACTAACTTCAATCACGTCACCGACATTGACGTACACAGTGACAACTTCAAACACACTTTGAAAGATGACGTTCGCCATCAGTTCAGCCCAATACACAGAGTAGAATATAATCACACAGGCCATATTACTTTTATATTCTAATTCTCCGACATATATATATACACACATCAATATATAGTACATACATATTACTTATATTATTATTCGTATAATTATATAGCTAATGCATTTTCTAGCTTGCTGCTTGGATGAATAGGATTTTCATCTGAAAAGTTATAAACACATTTTTCTACTTGCATCAGTGGAATAATTATTATTGAAAATATTAGAATCCAATTTGTGTAATTAAATTATGATTTTGTTTACAATATTCTGGCCATAGCTCTCAGCGTCAGCGGTCAGACTGCAAAAGAGAAAAGGTGCGAGCTTCATCATCAGCAGGAAGACGTCCACTGCTGGAAAAAGGCCTCCTCCAAAGATTTCCACGAATCGGTACTGCGCTGCCCTCATCCAACGTATTCCGGCATTCTTGAACAGACCATCGATCCATCTTATGGGGGGCCTACAAACACTGTGTCTTCTGGTACGTGGTTCTAGGTGCCATTCGAGGACTTTACTTACTGGCATCGAGATCTGATCCTGCAGACGGACTGGCATGCTGGCGTTTCCATTAAATCACTTCTACGCTACGATATATCGGTAATCAATGTGGCACCTCTGGAGAGACTGAGGCACCGCCCAGGTCTCAATCGAATCAAAGGCTTTTACACAGTCCACGAACGCCAAGCATAGTGGCTGGTTATACTCCTCTGTCTTTTGTTTAACCTGCCGCAACGTATGTATGTGGTCTATGGTTCTAAAACCTTTTCGGAATCCGGCTTGTTCGGGAGGCTAGAAGTCGAAGCCTGCCCACGAGACGATTCGTGATAACCCTAGAAAACAGCTTATACACATGGTTCAGAAGTGATATGGCCCTATAGTTCCTCAAGAGCATTTTATCGCCCTTTTTGAAGAACAGCACCACTATACTTCTATGCCATGCTTGCGGTGTTTCGCCCTTGAGGATGACCGAATCGAATAGTTTTTAGAGGGTCTTAAGTACAGGGATACCACCAGCTCTCAGAAGCTCAGCTGTCATTCCATTATCACCCGGCGTCTTATTGTAGGTTGTTTAAGGGTCATACTAATCTCGTACAGGCTGGCGTCTCAGATATCTTCGGTATAGTGTCTGGTTAATTTGGCTCTTGGGTCTTGAGCCTTGTTGGTAACAGGTGCCCGTGCGGCCGTGTATAACTGACCGTAGAACTTCTCGACTTCCCTTAAAACTTCGGGCTTAGACGAAACGACCCTGCCGTCACCGGTCTTCAACTTTGCAGTTTTTGTTGCCTTTACACAATCTGTATTGCGGTGGCGTATATCGCGAGTCAATGACTTGGAGATCTGTCTATTGAGCCGTCTATACTAGGAAGCATCGTCCGGAGACTGAAGGCACATTTGGCGTCTTACATCCATCAATTTGGGGGTATATTCTGATATTTTTCCGGTTGTTTTAGAACGGCTGGCCTTGAATAACTTAGACCCAGCCGTTTGAACAGCTACCACAAACCTTCTGGGCTAAAGTAACGTTCAAAAGACTCTTGCAACGTTTCCAGATGGTTTGACATCTCTTTTTGCACTACTTTCGACTTCTTATAGTACTACCGTCACCTGAAAATACAGGTCAATCTCGTTTAAATGATCGAATATGTACTAAGTACCCTAGACCTTGTAAAGTGCTACTTTATCTTTAAGAAAAATAGAGACATCTGCCCGCAACTCAAATAAGCGCTTCAAAACTTGTCCCCTTGACAGCCAGCGAATCTGACCACATATTTTTGTACAGTTTTTTAACAGCCGGTGGTCTAAGGCTCTTGCTCTAATAAAGCTCCTTATATTTAAAAGTCATGTATACATAACCTCCTTTAAAAAATTAGCCAAAGTTCGTCAAGCCAAAGCATGCCGATGCAAAAAATAGTAAGTTGTTATGATGTGTGGGATTTCTTTTTTGGCCAAAGCAGCAAAATCAGATTTGTTACCCAGCATTGCGGTAGCGCCATCGGTGCGAATACTCCCAAGCTTAGCGGTCCAATCTCCATTTTGTTCGATAAAAATGTTTTTTATAATATTAAAGACACCTGAAGCCTTTCTAGTCTCCAAACGTGCGGCACAAAAAGGAACTCTTCTTTGATACTTCGCGTTTCATGGTGTACGTAATGGACGGTCAAAAAGAGCTGCATTGTGACACATCTGTACTTTCATCCAAGTAAGTACGTACAGTTAATACGTTTTCGTATTTCAAAAACCACTAAATAGATTGAGATTTGGCTTAAATACTGCACCACCATACCTTGAAAGACTGGGTATTTGTTATATGAGATAGAGCAGAGTATCAGCAGTAGACTATGAGCAAATCAGTGCATTCACCATTATTTAATATAAGAAAACAACTTTATAAATTAATTACAACTTTTTATCAGCATGACAACGTAATAACTGCTTTTTAGTCATAGTAACCAAAAGTCACTAATTTCTTCTTCTATGAGTAAGACCTCTATGATGACCTTCAGGTCTGAGTGACGCCTATCATCTTTAGAAGCTTTAACAATCTTGGTTGTGGTAATGCCTTTGTAAAAAGGTCTGCCTCCATATGTTCTGTGTCCTTGTAACGGATGGTCACTAATTTCTTCTAGACACAATCCCGTATAAAATGTTCCTTAATACTGATATGTTTCGATCTCTTACCAGTAATTTGATTGTTTGCTAACATCTGTGCAGCCAAATTATCATTATAGATCGTAACAGTTTGTTGAAAAGCTCCAATATCTTCCAACAGATATTCCAAGTGTAAAGCTTCCTTCGTTGCTTCTGTCATCACCATATATTCGGCTTCTGCTGTTGACAAAGCCACTGTTCTTTGTTTCTTTGATGCATAACTGATAAGGCCACCACCATACTTAAAAATATAACCGGTATATGAACGACGGTCAACGGTACATGCCGCCCAGTCAGCGTCGGCCATGCCTGTTAGTGCCATTCCTGATTGTTAATATCTGATGGTTACATTCTTCGTTCCTTTTAAATAACGAATCACCCTTTTTGCAGCTTGCTAATGTGTATTATCAAAACATGTATTATATTGGCTCAAATAACTAATAGCAAACATTATATCTGGTCTTGTGGCTACAGCGAGGTACATTAGAGATCCAATTAACATTTGATATGGTATATTCTCCATCTCTGTGAGTCCATTACCCTTCTCCAGTTTCAGACTAGTCTCCATGGGCGTTGACACTGCCTTACATTCAGCCATGTTGAACTTATTTATTAAATTTTCAATATAATTCTCCTGTGACAATGCTATTTCTCCCCCTACATGGGTGCATTGTATGCCCAGGCAATGATGGAGTGAACTCATATCTCGTAACTCAAAAACTTTTTGCAGTTTTGTTTTGACTTCTCGTAACAACATTTCTGATTTATATGCTAGTATTAAGTCATCCACATAAATGTTTGCAAACAGCTTTTCTCCTCCTTTTTCTAATATATACAAGCAAGGATCCGCTGAAGAATTCTTAAATCCGATTTCCAATAATTTCTCATGTAACTTTAAGAACCATTGTCTTCCTGCTTGTTTCAAACCATATATGGCTTTGTTTAGTTGACATATCCCATTATTTTTATATCTATTTATATCTAAAAGCATTTCTTTTGCTTTTTTAATCAACTCTATGTCTTTTCCATGTGTAATTATGTATTTTAAATATTTATCCAGATTTTTCGGCTTCTTCATATAAATTTGTTCATCTAAATCGCCGTTTAAAAATGCAGTACACACGTCTAGTTGGGATAACTTAAATTTATTTTCAATTGCATGTGCAATAAGTATTCTAAGAGTACTCATTTTTGCAACAGGTGCAAATGTTTCAGTGTAATCAATTCCTTCTTTCTGATTAAACCCACGCGCCACAAGTGTTTTTCGTCTATCTATTTCTCCCATTGCATTATATTTATATTTTAAAATCATTAGAAAAAGAATAGCATTTGCCCACATTCCAACTCAATCGAACTGTGAACTTGACAGATTTGTATGTTGTACTGGATTAAAACTTATAAGTCATTGTTACCAGGTCATAAAATTAAGAAAAACAATAGCTGTCAGCTGTATCCACTTGTCAATTTGCTGCAATTCGTAATTCGCACTTCAGTTTAAATTTTTTTAGTTATTTATAATATTATTTATTATTAATTTATATGATAACTACCCAATAATCTTCCTCAAATTTACAAATTACAATGTAGATACTGTGGCTATTTTCATAATTCAGTAATCTATTGTTGAAACGGTCAGAACTTTGTCTAAAGAACAAAAACGTAATAATGTTTTTCTGTACAGCTGATAATTATTGCTCATAGCCCGAATGTAGTTAAGTGCACAAGGCCACAATAAGTCAATAATCAGTTATTCACTATTCAGTTAATGTTGTCGAACATTTGAATGCAAACGTTACTTATGTACATTTCGGCATAGTTATAAGTTAATTACATTTGTAAATCTTAGTACCGTGGTACCGGTCAACATCTTTAAAGTTAAATTGATAGTGAGCAACTGAACAAAAATGCTGAAAACACCATCCAAAGTCACCATAAATACAGGAAATGTGTTAAGTTTGATTGATATCAAGAAAAAAGCGGGGCAAAATGTAACTGAAGAGGTATGTTTTATTGACTTTACCATACCTATGGTGTATTATATAATAATTTAAGGGGAATAATTATTATAGCATTTAGTTATGGTTATGTTATGCTAACTGTTTCTTAAAAGTAAACCTTATATCACCATTGTAAGTTCTAATAATATGACTATACATTTTTTAATCTGATTAGGAATATTTTATATTGCTCCAGTAACTATCGAACCTTATTGCGGGATATAGAGAATAAAAACAATATAATTATTGTTTCTAAACTTTTATTCTCAGTTCATTCACCCTAAGAAGCTTATACTTGAATTATTTTGTAATTTTATGATGAATATTAATACTTGTTTCGGAGTCACAGATGTTTATTCAGTAATAGCTAGTTAGATACATAGGTACAAAGTAAGTAGGTTATTATTTCTTATTTAGATCATTTATAAGACAGCTGTGAAAATGTCACAAAACAATAGACTTTAGAACTAACCTCTATTTTGAGCAATTGACACACACTTACACAAAGTTTCATGCAAATCGCAAGTGTAAAAGGGTCACACACACTAAACTAAAATTCCTGGCCTATTTTTATCGGTTGTCTAACAGCAAGAGACTATCTAGACATATTAATTATCTGAGATTTCTTAAATCATTATGTGAGTTGAAGGTAGTTTTGGCCATGTCAGATTGGTAGTTTATAGTAGTAGTAATAGCTAAGTAGCATCTTGAGCAAGTATCCAATAAGTAAGTAGGGGTAGATTGTAGTGTGGAACTAATCTACCAAATTAGAAATAATAATAATAATATTGAAACACTTTTACACAATTTATCTTGCCCCAAACTAGCCTGTACTATGGGTACAAGACAACAATATATTTAATACATTATACTTACTTAAACATACATAAATATGTACATATAAACATCCATGATGAGGAAACAAACATCCATATTCATCATATAAATGATTGCACCTACCGAGATTTGAACCCAGGACATCTAGCTTAGTAGGCAGGGTCAATGTTTTATTAGTCCACTGGAGTTTTTTTTTATCGAATAGGAGGACAAAGGAGTGTACGGGGCACCTGTTGTTAAGTGATCACCGCCACCCACAATCTCTTGCAACACCAGAGGAATCACAGGAGCGTTGCCGTCCTTTAAGGAAGGTGTACACGCTTTTTTTGAAGGTACCCAAGTCATATCGTCCCAGAAACACCGCACAAGGAAGTTCATTCCACAGCTTTGTAGTATGTGGAAGAAAGCTCCTTGTAAACCGCACTGTGGAGAACCGCCACACATCCAGATGGTGGGGATAATATCCTAACTTGTTTATTCTGTGCTTAGAGGCAGATGATGCCTTTGATGATACAACAAGCCATTTAATTATTCAGTCACTTGTTTTAAAGTAGAGGTTGAATTTAACTATAATACATAAAGGTTTGCTCATATAACTATTATTAACGGTCAACTTAGCTATTAGTAATGATAAGATCACCTTGCATAAATGGACGTATTTAAGCTGATAGGACTATTTTCAAAATGACACGGAAACTGTTTTCTTTTGGATATTTATATGGAAGATTATTTAGAGCTGAAACTTCAAATACCTATCACTCAAAAGTGCCTTTGTGTGGTTTGAGTCCTTTCTGCTTAACTATGTCCAAATTATCATGTGAGAAATGGAAGTTGGAGATTCAAAAACATTACTAGAGTCAGTGTTGCCTGATTATATGATCAGCACTTCTATTTAATAAAACCAGTAGCTGATGATATTTCCTCCTCATGTCATTACTGCTAATTATCAAAATTTATCGAATGTGGTGCAACATTTAGTCATAAAGTCAACATGACAAGTGTATTGTTATCATAACAAGGATGTGAGTGTTTAATCACTTATGCAAGCATTTGGGAATTTGATATGGCTGCATTTACAGTTGTACATATGTAATTTGTATCAATATTTTAATAAAACTTAATTTGAGATAGATTTAATGAAATAATGAACAATTTAAAATTTATGCTTTAACTAATTAATTTCTGGTTGTATTCTATTCTATTCTTCCTACTATGGCTCCTGTGGAAGGTATACTACAAGTTTGCCATTGTCACGTTCAGGTCTACCTGGTCTATCACCAAGCTTGCTTGTTCACTAATTTTTATGGTAGTGATTGGTGCTAGAGATTGAAACAAGTTTAATTTTCTTATTTTCTGGGTGTAAAATTGCAAAATATTTAGGATAATATGCAGTATATATAACCCATTATAAATCAAGAAAGATTCGTGGCCAATGTTGTACATCAAATATTTATATTCAAAATGTATATAATATTACTCAGGTCTATGTAGACTTGGTATATTTAGAATGCCTCAGACCCAAGAAGATAGAGGTCCATATCAATATCTTTGTTCTGCTATGCGTGCATTCAATTTTACCCATGGTACTCTGTGTCAAGTAATTTATGGATGGCTTTCTACAAGCACAGACAAAGAATATGTAATGGTACAAGTTCAGAAGGCTTACTCCACAAAATCAATTAAAGAAATAGGGACTCTTGAGGCCACACAATAAGGTGCAATTCAGATCACACACCGGTAGCAACCTACATTTTTATTCCCCTAGAAGTTGCCTCACTTTCTATCTCTTACCTCTTCTGACGATGTTAGGGTTGTCTTTTCTACCTAAAACCTTCGCACGACACGCCATAAGTTAGGATATCATCCTCACCATCTGGATTTCCGCGACGAGACGACATGGGTACCTTCAAAAAAAGTGCGTACACCTTCTTTAAAGGCCGGCAACGCTCCTGTGATTCCTCTAGTGTTGCAAGAGAGTATGGGCGGCGGTGATCACAATGAATCACAGGTGACCCGTACGCTCATTTGTCAAAAAAAAGGTCACCTTATAAAAATAGCTCTGTTTTTTCTGTAATATAAAAAGATGTGTAATCATAATTTTAAATCAATATTCTTTGGTTATCAAACCTTCATTTGGCAGCCCTGACACAGATGACATTTCAAAAATGAGACTGAAATGTGCTATCCGTACATAATGGCCCATGCATATTATGTTATTCTGACTTGTTTTTCTATATTTGGTATCATATAAATGGTGGGCTATTATTTTGTATTTCAGCTATCAGAAAGCATTAAGCTGACACTATCAGAATGGGGGACAAAGAATGGTCTACTTCAAAATGGTACATCTAAAGTACCCAGCACTCAGTTAGACTGCATGGTGGTGTCTACTTCATCGGCATCAGAGGCAGTGGTAAATATTACCAGGCCTCAGGATGATGTTCAAAATAAAATGGCAGAAGAGGAAAGGAAGAATCTAAAGATTGGAGTGAAGATCTTCATAAATGAGGATAGTACAGCCGCATTGACGGAGAGCTTAGAACAAGGTAAAGACTGTCTATACTTTCTCTATTAGAGTATGATTTCAATCTATACACCTAAGTTAATATAAAATATATATACAGGGTGTCCCAAAGTTATGGGACTTAATTGATTACTTTCTTTTAAAATACTATGTTACTTAAGAAGAGTTATTAGTTTTTGGCCATTCTTTCGATTGGCATCATAAAAGTAGGGGTCGTTTTTTTTTACATTTAAGTTGGTTCGATTCCCAGACGAGCCAAGTAAATTTTAGAAAATCCTTGAATGCAGAATTACTTTTAAAAATAACATAAAGTCTTCTTTCAATATAATAGCCTATCTTCGATATTTAAGGTACTTTTCCTTCATGTCCTTGGGTCTTGCTCCAAAGATATGTAAATGGCTATATACAGCAGTTATTAGACCAATTATCACCAACGGAGCAATAGCTTGGTGGCCCAGGACAGAGCTAACAACAGTACAAACCAAGCTGCAGCGATTCCAACGGCTGGCCTGCACAGCCATAACTGGTTGCATGCACACCACGCCAACATCTGCCCTAGAAACCATTCTAGGGCTCACACCGCTTGACATACATATCCAACATGAGGCGACAATGTCGGTTCTCCGCCTGAAGCTGATGGGTGTATGCAAGAATGATGACTGCCTCACAGGAAACCTCTGGAACAGAGTAAGGAAGGATTTCCCACTCTGTGAGGCACCCTGTGATAGAATACCCAAAACACACATCTTTCAAAAGAATTACCGTATTCAACTGTTCGAAGTGGGAGCAGACCAGTCAGGTGTAAATGAACTCAGAATTTACACAGACGGTTCCAAAATGGCAGCCGGAACTGGAGCTGGCATCTTCTCACAGGAACTGAATATACACACCTCTATACCCTTAGGCATACACAGCTCCATATTCCAATGCGAATGCATAGCCATCAAGGAAGCTGCAGACGCGATACTAAGAAGGAAAATACACGGATATTATATCCGTATTCTATCCGATAGTATGGCAGTACTGTCTGCGCTGGGGAGCAACACCTATAACTCAGCGCTGATATACGAGTGTATACCGATCCTTATAACGAGCTGCCTCTAACAACTGGGTAACTCTGCAATGGATCAAAGGACACAGCGGTTCGTTGGGGAACGATGCAGCGGATGAACTTGCAAGGCGGGGGTCGGAAACGCAAGTGGCTGGCCCAGGGCCAGTCCTGCCGCTACCCTTCAGCCAAATGCGGTCATGGATACGCTCTCTCACCAACAACCTACATGGAACCCGATGGACAAATGTCTCAGGCTGCAGACAGTCGAAAGAGGCGATTCCTGCACTATCGCCCAAACTGACACGTCGACTTATTAGCCTAAACAGACATGACATCCGAATTATGGTCGGCACCCTAACGGGTCACACATCACTGAACAAACACCTATTTACAATCGGCGTTACGGACAGTCCTAAGTGCAGGGGCTGTCTAACCGAAGATGAAACGGTCACTCACGTAATCCTGGAATGTGCTGTGGTGGCCAACCAACGGGCACAAACCTTAGTAAATAAAACTAACTAAACTATCTAAAACATTTAGAACATATTTCAGCCGATAAATGGAATACTATTGTGAACACTTAACTGTCAAAATAATCACAAAGAGCTTAATTGTTTTGTATACATTTATACAAAAGATCTTTTCCTACTTTGGAAATAAATCAATTACAATTACAAAACATCAATTACCGGTTGCGGTTTTCCCGAACTGATATGAGTTAGGGACTTTCAAGAAAAGAGCATACTACCACCTTAAAAGCCTCCAACACATCTTTCGACACCTGTTTTTGCGGATTTCCATGTCCTCACCTATCCCCATTCCATGAGCATCTTGCCCATTTGCCCCTCTTATATAAAAAAGAAGTTTTGTATTTCAATTTTATTCCAATTATCCGCTCAGTCACTCTGTCAATTAATAACATATATACTTTAATCCCTTTGGAGCTTAGGACCCAGATTTTATTCTATTTTTATGAACTCTTAGGGAACTTATAAATCTTTATGTAATCAACTTATTTCATACACAAATGAGTGTTCAATAAGTTTCTGATAACAATTAATTGTTTTATCTTGATTTATTTGTATTACAATCAGAATGATAGTAGGGTATTGTGTGTTTAAGTTGTAATCATCTGAAAAGGCTACTTGTGTATGTACTTATCGACCCCAAGATTCACAAAAGACTAATAGAAGACTTTTGCGATACTTTTTTTTTAGTTATAAAATGTGGGCTTCTCGGATATTTAATAAATAAATCTGTGAACATATATTAGGGGTTAAAGAGTATGACTTGCCGTTTTCTACAGAGAAATATATACATTCTTTTGTATGGTAAAATATATTTAAGTACTAGCGGTGATCGGTAGTAGTAGCGCCAAAAATACCACATATATACATAAAAAAACATGGCAAAATAAAAAAATATTTTTTGTTAATTACGAAATTTGTAGAAGTTTACCAGTGGCTACTTTGCACAGGAAGCCGGCTGGATTATTAATACCACCACGGCGCCTATTTCTGCCGTGAAGCAGTAATGTGTAAACATTACTGTGTTTCGGTCTGAAGAGCGCCGTAGCTAGTGAAATTATGGGCAAATGAGACTTAACATCTTATGTCTCAGGGTGACGAGCGCAATTGTAGTGCCGCTCAGAATTTTTGGGTTTTTCAAGAATCCTGAGTGGCACTGCATTGTTATGGGTAGGGCGTATCAATTACCATGTGAGCTGAACGTACTGCGCGTCTCGTCCCTTATTTTCGTTAAAAAAAGTGTTTAATTAAATTAAACAATGTGACACGAAATTTTATTCTGCCTGCTTTTTTTACTCTATTGCGAGCTGTTTCTCCTGCCTTAATTCCTGGCCGAAATCCATATTAAAAATTACTTTGATCTTCAATGATCATCGTTACACTTGAAGCCGAATGAAATAACAGTCCAATGTTGAACATTTTTTTAATTTAGAATGTTCTGAATGTGAAAAAAGTTTCTCTGTGAAATTTCGCACCAAAAAGGTTTTCATTTTGATCTAAAATTGCCAGTACCTCAAAACGACATTCTCATTCTTGATAAATAAGAGAATCAATTACTATTGCATGGTGCTATGATAAATAGGTACTTCTCTGGCCTCTTCTAATCGCTTCGACAGGCCCGGCCCTTTCACATTACATTACACTTTATATTCGTATACATTACAGGTATAAATTATCTAATTTTGTAAGTAACGCAAATTCTTAGATAATTTATACGCCTAGATCGAGCCTGTTGCTGCTAGACAACCGATGAAAACAGGCCACGTTTACTGCTTTAGTGTGCTTGACTAGCTACGTCTGACACTCGCGATTTGTATGTCACTTTGTGTCAGTGTGCGTGCATTGCTCAAAATAGAGGTTAACTGTCAATTTTTTTTTCGATATTTTTACAGCTTTCACAGTCTATTTAGACGTGTAAATTATCTAAGAGCAAATTGATAGATTTGTTACAATGTACATTTACATTGAATTATGCACAGTAATGCTTGTAAGCATGATGGAGCCTGGTAATGACGTCACGGCTCAAAAGTCCATGATAACACATAAAAAACAACCATGATTTCAAGAGATACTAATTTAGGTTATTATTGAACCATGACGTCATTGTGTTTCACACTATCATTCTGTTGAATTTCTAATTAATCTTAATTTTTTTATCAAGTCGTTTTTTAGAATCTTTTCCCTATAATATAATATTTTTACTTAAAATCTTTCCTTTAAAAAAACTCATGAAAAATAATTAGTCTGCAAAATTTGTCGCGTTGACTGTTTGATTCGACCTTTCGTCTTTGAAATCAAACGCTCAAATCTTTAAAACCGCCTTCCAGATGAGAAATATACGGCTAGGCAAAATAAAAAAAATCTTTCTTAATTAAATTAAACCCAAACTACACATACCAAAACAGAAGAGGACACTGTCAATAAATTTTCCAAAAACAATCTTTCTACAGTAAATACCACCTCCGAGGAAATAAATGGCGCTAAACTTCATAATGACAACTATGACAGATACTATCTTTGACTCACTACATCTGCAGTGCCCCTGAAGACGAGATCTGGGAAGGATCTTGAAACGTCAGGTTGACTATTAAAATAATAATAAAAATGCAAATTTTGCTTTAAAGCAAAAATCTAATGTAAAAACACAGTAACAATTACACGCGGATTCATTCTTTAAAGAGTGTTTTATTAAAATTTGTAACACTCCAATACTACTTTCTTAGTTCTTAAACTTACGATACCTTTGTATAATTTTTTTAGCCTTTGAATTCAAGCGCTTGAATCTAAAAATCGAGTCCCAGACGACAAATATACGGCTAGGCCAAATTAAAAATAATCTTTCTTGCTTACCAAACTCGATGGCTCAACATATTTTTTATGAAAATCCCAAGAATTCCAACCGCGTTTTCTCTGATCTTTTTTTTTATGAAAATACGGGACTAGTGGAGCAGGACGTTCAGCTGGTGGTAATTAATACGCCCTGTCCATTACAATGCAGTGCCGATCAGGATTCCTGTAAAATCTAAAAATTCTGACATAGGATGTCAAGTCTCATTTGCCTAGTACCACTGTCTACGGCGCCCTACAGAACGAAACACAATAATGTTTACACATTGCTGCTCCACGGCAGAAATAGGCGTCGTTGTGGTACCCATAATCTAGCCGGTAATCTGTGGAAAGGAGCCTCCCACTGGTAAGTTACGGTATATATTGAAATTGGCTTTACTTGATAAAACAACAATTATTTTCGCTTATTTCTTGTTAATAAGTAGTTTTAATATTGTAAAAATACTTTTGAGCCCCTTTCTAAACTGCTACGAGGGCGGCACTGAAAATTTCGGGAATCAAGTAAGTGACACAACATTACTATTTAAAAATGTATTTATTGCTTTTCGAACTATTCTCCGCGAAATTTGACACATTTTTCCATACGATGGAACCAATCATTGAAGCAACCATTCCATTCGGAAGTTGGGGTCTCCAAAATGGCCGTTTTGTAGGCGTCCACAGCTTCTTCAGGTGATGAAAATCTCTGACCACGCAATTTATTCTTTATGCTAGGGAAAGTATAGAAATCATTAAGGCTTAGGTCGGGGCTGTACGGCGGATGGTCTAATAATAATATGTTTTCTTGCTCTTAATACTCTTTTGTTCTGTGCGCGGTGTGAGAACTCGCATTGTCGTGATGGAGGATGATGCGGCGGTTGCAGTACTCTTTACGGAGTTCAGAACCGACCTGTGGCAAACAAATGCTAGCATACCATTCTGCATTAACCGTTCTTTGTCCCTCAAGAGGAATAGTCGCAACATGGCCGGTTTTGGAGACAAACGTGGCCACCATTTGTTTTGCAACACTCCGTGAACGAACAATTTTTGTTGCCTTTAACTCACTTTCGAACACCCAAACTCGTGACTGGTTTTTTGTTTCGGGTTCGTACGAGTATATCCAGGATTCGTCACCTGATACGATGTTGTATACAGCATTTTTAAGGATCCTGCGTGGAATATTTCGAGAGTTCAGACGCACCAAGTAACGCGAGCCGCTTTTTGCTCTTCACAGAGCAAATGCGGTATCCATCGGGAAAACAACTTTTTTACACCTAATTGTTCATGCAAGATTATTTGTATTTGA
This sequence comes from Leptidea juvernica, assembly GCA_949711755.1. Taxonomy (NCBI): domain Eukaryota; kingdom Metazoa; phylum Arthropoda; class Insecta; order Lepidoptera; family Pieridae; genus Leptidea; species Leptidea juvernica. Next base: position 13,407,082 of record CATIXQ010000012.1, on the reverse strand, counting down.
CTCATGCCAATGTCTAAAGTTGCCTGAATTTCGCTGTATTTCACATGTCGATCTTCCTCAATCAGCTTACGCACAGCATCAACGTTTTTTTTGGTGACTGCAGTTTTTGGACGACCTTGACGGGGATCATCACTGAGCTTGACACGTCCACGTTGAAATTCAGCAAACCAGCGATAAATTGTGGTTTTGGATGGGGCTTCATCACCAAATGCAGAAATCATCCGGTCAACACACTGTTTTTGTGTTAAACCACTTCGAAAGTCATAATAAATCATCGCTCTAGAATTTTCTCAAGTCAGCTCCATTTTCTCAACGACTAAACAAGTTTGAAAAGACCTTGTGACAAGACCGAGAATCTTTTTTTAAATAAATAAATGGTATTCGATTTTTAGAACCAAGGAGTTTTCAATTAAAAAGATTTTAATATGACAGGAACAGTGGAAATATTCCATTCCCGATACTTTTAGTGCAGCCCTCGCAGTTAAGTTAAAGAACTGTTCTATTGCTGTGTTGTGATATTTATCTGACTTTCACTATCGAGGCCAATCTGACAAGGCCAAAACTGTTCAACTTACACGATGACAGTCGTAACAATTTACCTTCTAACTTTGCTTAATCAGGTACTGAGGTTGTAGATTAACCCCCTTATTCATGAAAATTTATTGAATTAGGCGTTACTTTGCGGAAATCCATAATTATACAAATGATTTAAGTTTTCTTTAGTGTTAATTCCGCCAATATTTGTTTTTAAAACAATTCGACACGTGTTTCGCCTCTACACGAGGCATCCTCAGGACGCGTTGTCTCGCCAAAATCTGGCACGAGACTTTTATGGTTTTCTCATGGATGCCATTGTCAAATCTGGAAAAAATTGCAATGGGAAGCACCAGCTTTCAAATAAAAAATTATCAAAATCGGTTCACCCAGTCGAAAGTTCTGAGGTAATAAACACAAAAAAAGAACCTCCTCCTTTTTTGAAGTCGGTTAATAAACAAAGACCAATAATTACATCATGTTGTGTGATATGTGTGTGTGATTGTGTGTTACGTGAGGAGGATCGAATTACCCAGCGCCCGCTCACCTCGGTTCACTGAATTGTTTGCATTGCAAATATACGTATGTGCTTCACGGACGAGTAAAATAAGAAGGACTCCGTGTCACCTTACATAACAGTGAGGCACCAAAACAAGCCGGTAAACGTGTAAATACATAGCCCCACGCATACATTTACACTAATACAAGCCGATCGGCCGCCATTATGAGATTTGCCATCGTGAGTGACAGATCAGTTTGCATATATTAATAACATTTTAAAAATGCCGTCGTGCGTTGTGATAAAGTGTAAAAACAATACTGTAAAAGTATTTGTGGATATATGATTATTTAAGGGAGAAAAACTTGTGTATCTGGTTAACCCTGTAGCCGCACACACTAGTATAAAGCTGCTTCACTTGCTAATATCACGGCGCGGAGTACTTCTTTTTTTACTAGTCCGTGATGTGCTTATGAATTGGATGAACTCGTGTTAGGTGTTAAGGCTGAAAATGTAACCTCACTCACTATGTATGAATAAGGTCTTTGGTGCAAAAATGTAAATTAAATTTAAAAACAAAGATTTTATGAACGATGCGGGACTCGAACCCGCGACCTCTCGCGTTCCGTGCGAGTGCTGTTACACTGAGCCAACCGTTCGACTGACGTATCGTTGATTGCAATTTATTGCAATTCCATAAATACATTCCTTAAAATATATAATATTTGGAGTAAATTATTGTACAAAGTAGTATTATGGATACTCACTTTGTGTGAAATTTGGTCTGAACTACAGACCGTAGTATTTTTATTTGAATCGTCAAGAAAAATCTTTTTAATGGCATAGTAGCACTTTTCCAATAAAAATTTCTTTTTATTTCTAATGAAAATCTGACTTGTTTGAGAGTTGAATAGAAGAAGTGAGGGTTATCACTTTAAAAAAAATAACAAATTGTTTTCATGAACATACTTGTCATTCTACGTCGGCGTTTGGTTGTGTTTCGATACCTTGTGTTGATTCGGCTTTCCTGATTTCCAGGCTTGTTGCTGCTCTTCCAGCGAAGAAGACAATTAGTGTCTCCTTCGTTTCGATGGAACGACCTCTAAAAAATACCAACTATCCCCTACCATGATAAGGCTGGGTTGCAACAACTAACTGTAGCAATAACAGACATGTCAAAGTACTGGTTAAGCAGCAAATCTGTTGCACCATTTGAATTTTTTTTGATGACGTCATAACTTTAACTGTAAACCGTAACAGTCCAATCTTCGCCGCTTAACGGCCGTTTTCAATAACCTATTTATCCTTAGTTTAACTTACTAGAGGTAGACCAAATCTATCCTTTAACCTTACTTACATTTCAATAACCTATCGACATAACTTACTTACATTTCAAGAAGCTTTCTCCCTCGTACTACAAAGCTGTGGAATGAGCTTCCTTGTGCGGTGTTTCCGGGACGATACGACATGGGTACCTACAAAAAAAGCGCGTACACCTTCCTTAAAGGCCGGCAACGCTCTTGTGATTCCTCTGGTGTTGCAAGAGAATGTGGGCGGCGGTGATCACTTAACACCAGGTGACCCGTACGCTCGTTTGTCCTCCTATTCAATAAAAAAAAAAAAAAAAGCATTGGACAATAACTATATTGGACATAACTATGGATAGATAAGATCTTGTCACTAATAGGTGATAGCAATGTATCCGTAACTAGAGATACGTTATTCAAAACGGCCGTACAGCTCTTGTTAATGTTAAATAGCTTAATAGCGACCTGTCAAAAGTTTCAAATAAATATTCGATATTGACTTGATAGTTCACTTTTTAACTTTAACTATGCGAAGGATGATGGTGCAACACATTCCGCAGTTAAAGTCAGCGTTACTGTTAACGTTTGACTTAAACCGTAACCATAACGACTAAGAAAGGTATATACTATATACTATCTGACCCGACAGACGTTGTTCTGTTCATAATAAAAAAAAAATCGGGTCGTAAAATCCGTTCCTAGCTGACCTCTACTCGGCGAAAGGAATATTCCTACCAAATTTCAAGTCTCTACGGCTTATGGTTCCAGATTAATCGTGATGAGTGACTATATACGTGGAAATCTCTTATATTTAAATAAAACACTTTTAAAGGATTAAAACGCGTGTAATTGTAACGGTTTTACATTAGATGCTTGCGTAAAAAGTTACAAATTATTATTTTAGTTAACCCGACGTTTCAAGAACTTTCCAGATCTCGTTTTCAGGGGGACTGCAGATGAAGTGAGTCAAAGATAGTATTTGTCATAATTGTCATTATAAAGTTTAGCGCCATTTATTTCCTCGGAGGTGGCTGTAGACAGATGTTTTTTGACAAAATTTACTGACCTTAGTGACTTTAGTGGCCTGTTCTTTTTTGGTATGGTAGTTATGGGTTTTAATTTAGAGATTATTGGATCCCAGGTGTTAGATAATTTTAGACCATCTTCTCTATTGAAATTTGGGTGTTTTTTAATTTCGATGGCTTCACGTACCAGTCTTGGGAGAAATCTATTACCATAACTTTTGGTTGGTCGAACTGGATGTAGTGGTTAGGACGGTCTGTTATGTTTTCACATACAGCTGACTTAGAGTGACGTCTGTGTTTGATATGCCAAGCCGTTTGGTTTGCCCAATGTAAGACAGGCCACAGTCGCAGTCCAGTTTATAGACACCTGCATCTTGCAGTGGAATATTACACTTAACTGGTCTCAAGAATTGCTGGATCTTCTTGTGTGGCTTGAAAATAGTATTAACTGAGGCACGTTTTAGGATCCTGCTAATTCTGTCTGTAATACCCTTTACATATGGCAGGTAGGCTGGTTTTAATCCTTTAAATAATAAATATAATAAAAAAAATAAACAAATAATAATAAATAATAATGTAATTACACGCGTTTTAATCCTTTAAAAGTGTTTTATTTAAATGTGTAACACTCGCGTTAATCAAAGAAAATCTCTTATATATACTATATATAATATATAATACTGTTCGAAGCGGATAATTTAAAAGAAATCTGCTATTGAAACTAGTAGATAATAAAAAGATATATAAATTATTATTTAATGATAAGCAATCTATATATTTATTATATAAGTAATGTTACACACGAGATCATTGTTCGTCAGTGGCCTTGTTTTTAATTCAGTGTTTATGTATGATTGTGTTTAGCAATATTTTTTATTATCACATGTGATGAGACAAGCAAGACGATTACGTGAAGGCTATTGATACGCCTGCCAATTCATAGCGGTGCCGATCTGATTTTTTGAAGAATATATATTCAGAGAAAATTTTGATGATCGGTATGCAGACACGAATAATAAATATATGCAATGTTATGCAATCGAATGATGGGTAGGCAGAGACGTGTAACGAACATATGCAATTTTTTGCAATTAAATGAATATTGTTTGTACACGACGCGCAGTTTGGTTTTCGTCCTGGTCTCTCAACAGATTCTGCGATTTTATGCCCTAAAAGTGTCGTAAATTACTATAAAAGTCGAGATACGGCCGTTTATGCATGATTTTTTAGATCTAAGCCGCGCTTTTGACCTAGCAAATTATAAACAACTCTGGGATAAACTGTCTAAGTGTTCAGTGTCATCAAAAATTGTTGATCTGTTAAACTACTGGTATGAGAACCAAACAAGTTGTGTGCAATGGGGCGACTCTTTGTCTTACATATACAGTAGGTCTACTCGCAAAATCGACAACGATATATTCGGAACGATACGATAATAACACGAATATATCGCACCTACCCTACTCTAACGAATGTTCGTATTCCATATCGTTTATCGTAACAACATCGTAACCATAGACTAATATTTTGTTTTTTTTTTAGGATGTTAGAGTGAATGAAATATGCGCAAACTATGTATAATCTGTGCTATGTCGCTGTTAAGTGTCAAAAGTCAAAACATAGCTTAGGCGATTAGGACCATGCCAGACTCTGCACCACCAATTTGCATCATTTACACAAAATGTAAATCATCGAAATTTTGTAATCAATAGAATATGACTATTTAAAATTGAAAAAATATTACATAACTTGCGGATAATAAAATGAAAAAAAAGTAACTCAACCCTTCTCGTCGCCTTCCTATTTCTCAGGCGGCCATTTGCTTTACTTTCTACGCGTAAACGATCAACAAAATGACTTAAATTACTCGGTAGTAAATAAATCCTGTTGAATAGTAAATTACATATAATTATTTTAATTTTATTTACTAAGTATGTTTATTGTATGTCAAATATATCTATACAACTTGAAACGATAATAGCAACGACAGCCTAGAAGGTGTCGTTGAGATTATCGTAAAAGTAACGTTTGATTGTTTGTCGAATTCGAATATTCGTCTCTGACATTTTCAACTAAGAGTAGGGTTAGACCGATAATATCGAAAAATGTTTCGTTCGTTCAATCATCGTTTCGAAATTGAATACGATGTAACTAAGAGTAGGATTCGACACGACTAATGCCACGATATATCGAATATCGATTTTAGGAGTAGGGATTTGTTCAACTTGTATATGATCGACCTGAGGGCCTACCATCAACTTTTAATAAGCGATGCGATTCCGATGCACTTCAGTTTAGGTACCTAAACTGAATCACTAAAATTCGTTCCATGAAGTGCCTTTTACTGAATGGCGTTTGGATCGCGTATGAAGAATGAACGAAATAAATTTGTCTGTGGTCCGCGGTGTGAGAAAGAGATGACGCTCTATAGTCGTTGCATGAGTTTGTCTCTCTTACTCGAACCATATGCGTTGCGTTTCGAAACATAAAATGATATAATTTTAGCGGTTTTTTTGTGTAGAAAATACTAAAAATACATTTTAAAATTGCGCTATAAAGCGTCAAATTATAAACCATTAAGCCCTTTTTTGTACTTATTAAATAATATAAATAAATATAGTTCCTTAAATTACAAATTAAATGTTTGCTTAGGTGTTTTCGTAAAAATAACGAGTTATGAACGCACCTATTGATGTTTGATTTGAAAGGACCACAGAGTACATTTTTTTTAATTCGTTCTTGCGAACAGGCTTTAGCCCGGGGCCTTACTGCCTCATCTCTAGTATTTTCATTTTCGGTATTTATTTTCAGTATTTTGTTTTACAAAAAAGTCCAATAAAGTATTCTCATCTCATCTTTCATCAATAAAATTTTCCTTTTCTGTATGTTTTCACTATTTTTTAAAAGTTATTAACAACACTATTCACTTTCCTCTAAGGAAGTACGAACTTTTTTCGAATCGCTCACTTTGACACATAATCTAGTTTAGGTCGAAATATTACCTCATTGTACTAATGAATGAAAGAACTAAATCAGTTTGCTTTTAAATTTTTGACATTCAATTGACATCATTGCGATTTAATCAGTTGATTTGACGTCAACCTAAATTAGATAGCTCTAATCACGTCGTGGTACGAAATAGCAAAGCAGTTCATTTTAGGTTGTCAATTGAATCGCAATAAGAGTTCATGGTAGGCAACTGAGTAGAACGAAGTTGGGTTGTCATATTGGCAGTACTTGTGTAAACAATTTAAGCTACGCAGATGACATGGTTCTTCTCAGTCCCTCAACCAACGGTCTGAGGCGCAAACTCTCAGCACTATACGCTTAACCATGGTCTGAAGTATAATGTGAATAAATCACAGTTCTTATTTAAGGCTGGTCGCGGGCCGGATAAGGTTCCTTATGTTTTCTTGAATGGTAACAATGAATTTATTTTAATCTCTATTACGAATATAATTAACTATTGTATAAAGAATATAAAAAAAAACATGGGTCAATAGTACCCAAATTTGACATTTTTCGAACTTTTAAAAATTCGTATCTCTAAAAATATTAACTTTATCGTGAAACGTCATAGAACCTTTTTTATTTGTATTTTAATAACGAATATAAATAAATTGTCCGGTTGAAAAATAACAATTATTTGCAAATAATATGGCACAGGTTTGGTTCATCGTAACATGACACTTGACGACCTGTATAGCCGACTGGCTAGCAATCCTACCTACTAAGCTAGAGGTCCCGGGTTCGAATCCCGGTAGGTGCAAGTATTTATATGATGAATATGAATGTTTGTTTCCGAGTCATGGACGTTTAAATGTATTTATGTATGTATATTGTATTAAATATATCGTTGTCTTGTAACCCATAACACAGGCTATATATGCTTAATTTGGGGCAAGATAATTTGTGTTAAAAGTGTGTCAAAGTGTGTCAATATCAATATTAACATGTATTTATATTTGAAGAGGATCGCATTAAAAAATTTGTTGATAATTTTCGACACTCATGCGCCGATTCCTCCTGGACTATGGTTTTATAACCTACCTTATTAATTATTTTATTTGGATGTATTATTTGCATATAATACAGTTATATTGTATATTTTATTAAAAAAGAGCGCAAAAAAAAGAATTCTGGGAGAGTTTCTTGCGTTTCTCATCTCTCTGAACGCCATTTGTTTCCGAAGCGGTAGTAGTATCTAGTATATTAGAAATGACATCAAAAATAATTCTAAAGGAATCAATTTTGAGGAAATAAATGCCTTTTATTTTTTAATTTTCAGTATTCGCAGCGCTGCGTACGGATTACATAGAGAATGTGATCCTGGCTTACAACCCGGACACCCAGCACAAAGGTGAAGATCGTGATGGTGCTGAAACAATGACCGCCTTCTCGAAAGCCTCTCCCATATCGCTCAGCAGTAATGTTGGTGAGTTACTGAAGTTTTTTATGCGAGAAACTCCCGGCCATTGCCGCTCAGAAAACGGAAAATTCTGAGCGTTATCGCGATTGGGCCCGTCACTTTGATATATAAGATGTAAAGCGCCGATTTCACCAATGACACTTTAAACTGAGATTAATAAATTCGGTTTTACGTAAACCAGTCGAAATGATCTCGATTAAACACAATGCGATTGCACCAATACATTTTGAGCGTTTTGACATTAACTGAGTTTACATGTCATAAACAATAGAATGCATCAAATACCTGTAAAAACTGTCATCAATAAGTATTAATCAAAATTGTTATATTATGTCAATGCTTTTAGTACGATAGTACATAGTACGCAGTGATAGCTTTTGACGCGATCAAATATGCTAAAAGTCCAAAATTCGGCGGTTAGCATTTAAACTCATATTGGTGAAATCCGAATTGTATCTATACACTCGTTTACAAGCGTAAACTGAGTTTAAAGTGTTTTAATTGCGTTCTACTTGAATGGTAAAATTGGGGCTTATTAGCCAAGTTATTTCACTTGGCTTCCTTTAAACTTAAACACAATAACTGCACACTACTGCTTGATAGCAGAAATGGTGACGTTGTGGGCAGAGAAGCCCCGCACTAAATAGTTTTAATAGATTCTTATATCAATGTGTCTTATCTGTGGCTAAAATTTGATTAGTCTTATCTTGAAGAAACCCGGGGTTTCTTGCTTCCGTTCTTTTCAGGTTTGAGGCATAATTTTCGGAATGGATCATCATTTCAGAAGACGTCCACTGCTGCAAAGGCCTAATCCAACCTATTCAAGCGATCTTGACCTGATCGATGAGATCATTCCATCTTGTGGGCGGAATGGATAGATATTCTGATATATCAGTGTTCAAAGCCACTATAATTTTATAAGTTTACCGTACCTATTACAGGGCGGATGGTTAGCACAGAGTTGGAGGCAGATAGCGAGGCAGACGCGCGAAAGTGTGAGGCGATCCTGCCCGGGATACAAGTCCTGTGGGAAGTGCTGGAGAACTACGTGAAAGATGGTGAGTAGAAGGCGGCGTCTTCTCGCAAAATTCGCCGATTACCGGTGACTTGGACCTTTGATACCACGGCTCTGAATAGGCTCCTTCCAAATTCCTGCCTATCCCCAACTTGTGTTGAAGATAAACCGAAATTAGCTAAACTAAAATGCTGCTGGTCTTAAAACTAATGATCTTTTTTATAGAAAAGGAGGACAAGCGAGGCACGGGTCACTTGTTTTTAGTGATCACCGCCGCCAACATTCACTTGCAACAACAGACGAATCACAGGATTGTCTCTCATCATGTCATCTTTGATGGTACCCATGTCGTATCATTCCGGAAACATCGCACAAGGAAGCTTATTCCACAGCTTTGTAGTACGTGGTAGAATGTTCCTTGAAAACCGCACTGTGGAGGACCACCACACATCCAGATGGCGGGGATGATATCCTAATTTGTGGCGTGTCGTTCGAAAGTGGATTTCGGCGGCAGGAATCAGGTGTAACAGCTCTTCGGAACGCTCCCCATGATGAATGCGGTAGAAGACACACAATGAAGAGACGTCTTCTTGATCTTCGGGCTGCTGTAACAATAACCCGCCTTTGCTCTCTGCTATCAAAATCAGACAGATGATTCTGTAGAGCATGTGTCTTCGAAAGAAATAATCGCTCATGTATTCCTGAAATGCTAGCACCCAGGTATAGAGCAGGCAAACAGCATCCTGGGGTGGTGCCCCAGAAGACTTCTTCGCTTGGTTAAATTAGGTTTCCTATCCTAACTCTAACTAACGTAGATACCCCGAAGCTAACCTATCCCAAGCCAGTTAAACCGCTGGCATGGGTTTAGCCAAGATATCACACTGTCGCTTCGCTGGAATTAAGACAAATTCCAGAGAGCGAAGCTACAGCTGGAGCTGGCTTTTATTGAATGTTATTTTGTACGTGTACGATCGTGTGGATGTACGACGTTTGAGAGGTACAAACATCGTATTGACCACCAAACACCGCACAGAAAAACTTATTCCACAGTTGTACAAAATATAGTAAGAATCAAGTTAAACAGCTCTTCGGAACACTCCCTGATAAATTTATTTATTATATACAGACACTTTTATCGCATAATATTACATAATATTTGGTCCCTACACTAGGCATAGCCTGTCCTGTAGGCAACCAATTTACATTCTATGGTTACCAATGTGAACCGAAAAGTCAAAAAGTGCACTTTGTATATGTGTGTGTGCGTGTGAGAGAGAGAGAGTGAGTGTGTGTAAACATCTCTGTATTTTAAATTTGACCGAGCAATTTTTAATAGAATATTTTAAATTTACCTTGTTGTATAAATGCGGTAAAAGACGAATGAAGAAGGGACGTCTGAACAGCTCCAAGCGATTTCATCAATCACATAGTACTTGATCCTCGAGAATAGTTGCTTCGTCGGAGTTCATTTATTAGCCAGTTGTTTGGCAGGGCGCGTTCAGCAACTAGGCGTGGCGGACGTGGGCGGCGGGTGTCTGTACAAGCTCCACGCGTGGGCGAGAGTGAAGCCCACGATAGCCCAGATCAACCTGGCGTCATGCTGCGTGGTCCCACCCTCGCTACACGCCTTCTGTAAGACCAACGACGTGCAGCTGTTGACTCACGCTGATCCTCCTGGTGAGTTAGATCTATATGCTACCCGTGCGCGATAGCTTGACACCTTTTTATATAAGAAAGGCAAACGCGCAAGACTCACGTGATAGGAAGACGCGAGAACAGAGGGCCTACCATCGACTTTTAATTACTGACTGAATTCCGATGCAGTTCAGTTTAGGTACCTAAACTGAATCGCTAAAATTACCGTACCATGAATGAACGAAATAAATTTGTCTGTGGTCCGCGGTGTGAGAAAGAGATGACGCTCTACAGTCGTTGCATAATTTTGTCTCAGTCATCAATAAAATTTTCCTTTTCTGTATGTTCTCACTATTATTAAAAAGTTATTAACAACACGATTCACTTTCCTCTAAGGAAGTAGCAACTTTTTTCGAATCGCTCACTTTGACACATAAGCTATCCAGTTTAGGTTGAAATATTAGTTGATGGTACAAATGAATGAACTAACTAAAACAGTTTTCGATTCACTTTCCGACTTGATTTGACGTCAACCTAAATTAGATAGCTCTAATCACGTCGTGGTACGAAATAGCAAAGCAGTTCATTTTAAGTTGTCAATTGAATCGCAATAAGAGTTCATTGTAGGCCCGCAGTACTCCATGTGAGTAGTAGTTGTAACTGGTAGGATTGCGACAAGTAGACTCTTTACAATTTGTTATGTTTTTAATGTAATAACCCTCACTTCTAGGAATTAATACATAAATAAAATCTGAAAGAAGCCACAACCTGAGAGTTGAACAAAGCATACAAAATCTTATGAACGGTTAGCTCAGTTGGAGGAGCACACGCACGGAACGCGAGCCATCGTGGTTTCGAGTCCCGCATTGTTCATAAAATTTAGTTTTCACATTTTATTTGTGCATTAATCCTAGAAGTGAGGGTGATCACTATAAAAACGTAACAAATTGTTTAGATTTACAAGAGCGATATCTCAAGTCAATTTCCCAATTGGCAAATATTGGGGTTGCGCAATTGTATCAACTGTAAAGTAGATACTGTAGATGAAGCCACAACCTGAGAGTTGAACAAACCATACAAGATTCTATGACGATACGTCACTGAACGGTTAGCTCCGTTCATAAAATTTTGTTTTCAAATTATATTTGTGTAAGTAGACTCTTTCCTTTGGCGAATAATATTATGCTTCTACAACAGGATCCCAAAAAACTTAAAATAGTCGTTATATAACGTTTGTGTGATAAAGGTTACGAAACGACCGATTACAATTGCGAACTTTGATCGACATAAATGACTATCAGCTCACATGTCGTAAAATTTAAAATTATAAACTTAAAACTAGTATCTATTGATATATTTTATGCACGAAATTTAATAATAAAATCATATTATTGCACTTTTTCTCATCCACCTTTTAACCCATAAATGACGACCGTTTCAAATACATAACACAGATTTTATATATCTAAAACCACAGTAGCCAGTGGTGCATTGCGAATATATAGGGTTATTGGTAATTCAATGTATTCCAGTTAGGAGGTCATAGAGCTGACTATTTCCGTTAATTTTAACCCCCCTGCATTATGCCAAAGTTAACTTTTAGAGTTGATAACTCAAACATGTTTTTTTTTTCAAAATAAGTCAAAAATGCAACATCAAATTTATTTTTCTTGAATCATTTATACGTCTAGAATCTAGATAGACTGTGACAGCTGTGAAACCCTCGAAAAAGATTGAGGTTGACGCATATATGTTGAGCAATGCACGCACACTAACACAAAGTGTCATAAAAATCACGAGTGCAAGACTTATGTCACGCACACCAAAATATTAAACCTGGCTTGTTTTCATCGGTTGTCTAGTAGCAAGAGACTCTAGACGTATTTTTTTTTTATGAAAATAAGGGACGAGACGAGCAGGACGGTCGGCCGATGGTAATTTATACGCCCTACCCATTACAATGCAGTGCCGCTCAGGATTCTTGAAAAACCCAAAAACTGCTACACATGCGCTCGTCACTTTGCGACATTAGATGTTATGTCTCATTTGCCCAGTAATTTCACTAGCTACGTCGCCCTTCAGACCGAAACACAGCAATGTTTACACATTATTGCTTCACGGCAGAAATAGGCGCCGTTGTGGTACCCTAATATCGTAATCTAGCAGGCTTACTTTGCAAAGGAGCCTCCCTAAGAGTAATAAATAATGTATATAAAGTTTAAATTATCTTAGATATTTTTATATAAACAAGCAAAGTAGTAATTAAATTTAAAAATGTTTTCAGATCTATTATCAGTAGCCGCCATGAAGACTCTCTCTGACGCAGGAATAGGCTGTAACAACTTGGACTGGTGTGCGAGGTACCAGGTGCACATAAAGTGTAGAGGAGTATTGGCGCTCAAGGGCTATGTATGCAAAGCTACCATAGGGAAAGGAACCAAGTAATAAAAACCAGATGGTGTAGTCTAAGTGTTATTGACTCTTTTAAATAGAACACTTTTAAAAGATTAAAACGCGTATAATTGTAACTGTTTTTACATTAGATTTTTGCGTAAAAGTTACATTTTTATTTTAGTTAACCCGACGTTTCAAGACCTTCCAGATCTCGTTTTCAGGGGGACTGCAGATGAAATGAGTCAAAGATAGTGTTTGTCATAGTTGTCATTATGAAGTTTAGCGCCATTTATTTCCTCGGAGATGGTATTTGCTGTAGACAGATGGTTTTTGGCAAAATTTACTGACAGTGTCCTCTTCATTTTTGGTATGTGTGCCAAAATGTGATACCAAAAAAGAAGAGGTCTGGAAAGGTTTTGAAACGTCGGGTTAACTAAAATAAAAATGTAACTTTTACCCAAAAATCTAATGTAGAAACATTTCCAATCACATGCGTTTTAATTCTTTAAAAGTGTTTTATTTTAATATTTAACACTCGCGTTAATCAAAAAAAATACTATGTTATTGACTCTCATTACTTTACAGTATCATAATTTTATTATTATCTGTCTTTAAATTAATAGTGCTATGTAAAAGTGCAGAAGAGGCTTTGCTCTAGGGTTGTCAGCCGTACTCTATTTTTTGTAGGTGTACTTTATAATCTAAAACACTATAATAGAGTACCTACACTAAAGTAATGTTTTTACGACTACAAAACAGTTGCATAAATAACTATTAAGTTATTTATGCAACTGTTTTGTAATAAGGGATATTAAAACACGAATGTGGGTTTATCATGATAATAGTATCACATGAGTGTTTTAATACCTAATTATCAACAAGACTATCTACACCCATAATATGAATCCTCTATAAACGATTCTGAAACAGTTAGCTTACTGCAAACATTAAAAAAGCCAGTCCTAGTAACCATTACATCATCCAAACGAGTGTTGTAATGTTGTACTGAATGTCATTACAACACTCGTTTGGATGATTTATAGGTTATTAGGACATTGGGTGCTTTACAGACACATTCCAGTCACGTGCTTATAACACACACAAACATACATTACTTTCTCAGGGGAAAATATTCTTCTAGATACCTAAATGTCTAAAACTCTGGTGTTTCTGAATACAGCCAAATATTCACATATTCAAAACTAATTTCAACGAGACATACTCTTGGTAACCCTACCTTGCACATTTATAGAAAGAAAAACCGCTCTCGGTTAATTAAAAGCTGTCCAAGTAATACGAAAATGATAGTATGGTTGAAATGTAAATGATTCTATTGCTTTATGGTATCCTAGTACCTCTTTCAAATTACACATACATTAGAAATTTCGGAGATTGCGGCACTTAACTGCACTACATATTATGAAAGGCTCACAAACATACGACCCTATATTTTTATGGTTTCATAGTGAATCTCTAATTCTTATTGTTTATTTATGTACCATTATGAACTAACAACAGACAAATCGATATTATCGACTGTTAAATACGAATTTTCTTACCTTTTAATAGTTTATTGTTGTGTAGTCAGACTCATTTTCAAAGTAGTCTAACCGACTTCAATTTACGAAAAAAACTTAAAGGGCAACAGCACCACAATATATAATAATGTATTGAAAGTACAAAATAAATATATATAGTTGAGCAAGAAATATCGTCAAAACTAGTAAATAACTTCAATAGAGGTTATAAATGTTATATATGTTTAAATAAATCTATATTTGTTTATATATTTTCCTTTTTGCTTAATTCTTCTTCATAATTGAATATGTAAAATGAGTTATTTAAATATAAACTTAGTGATCTGTGATGGTTTGATAAACAATAAATTTGACAGATGCTGTCATATTACTCAAAATGGCGGATGTTGTATTTATTAAGGTTTAAATGAATTATTGTAAAGGCGGTGGTTACTCTATATTTATATGTTACAGTAAGTACTTTACAGATTTAAGGCTTAGGCCGCACTGCGGTTTTTTCTCGATAGCGGTTAACCGCGAAATCGCTCGCGGTTTACACAACGATTATAAACCGCAAAACCACCCGCGATAAAGAAATAGTAGGTGACTTCCTACTAAGTTCTATGAATTACAAATTTCGCAGTGGTTTTTCTATCGCGAGAATATTTAAGATCTCTAAGGGAAACGTTAGGAGTTAGAGCTTAACCACGTACTCGTAGATTGTTGTCATAATAAAGACTACATACGTACTCTCCAGCAAAATGGCTAATTTGTGAAATAAGGCACCAGCTTTTATGTCTGTTTCACATAAACCTACTGTCTGTATGTGCCTAGTTTATTTAAGAAGTCCTAGCAATAACAACTTCGTACATACTTGTCTAGATGCATTTACCAAACTTAAGTTTGTAGACTTCTTCTTAATGATGGTTTTATGAGTATGTAGTAACTTGTACATGGTTTTTTGTATAATACGATTTATTTTGAGACAAAATAGAATATTTTCATTTGTATCTTACGGTTTAAAATCAGTCGTGGGAAGAAACTGCAAGTGCGACCGCTTATCTATAAACTCACGCGGTTAAAAACCGCTGCGGTTTAACCGTAGTGCGGCCTAGCCCTAAATATTATGTCCTATAATATAATTATGGCCTTGTGCACTTTTTCCATTACTATGTTCTGACACTTTAACTTATTTTAAGTCTTGTGAATTCTTGTATTTAATTTTTGAAAAAAGAATGTTATTGAAGAATTTCAGGATTTTTTTAAATTGTATTAACATGTAATTTAACAATGAAATGCATATTTATACTTATGAATGCAAGAAATATATTTATTTTGAAATGTTAATGTATTTATTAAGTTATTGTGTACTTATATAAAAATGTTTTAATGTTTTTTTTTTCTGCTTAAAATTGAAAATACGGGTTCGAAAATTTGCATCAATATTATCCTAGCATTATATAAACAATATATTTACTATTAGTCTCAAATTAATTTTCGTTCTAAATGTTCACCTAATCATTATTATGGAATATTTTTAGGTTTATAGTAAAATGGTTGTTTTAGCATAGTATTGCCGATAGGAAATCGTCATTTGAATTTTGTTATACACACCAATATATATTCACAGCGTGTCAAGTGTAAGGTGTCGCGTGGCAAGAAACTTATAATTAATTAAGATTCTTGGTTACTTTTTTTATTACTATTCGACTTTTTATGTTCTACCCACAAATATTGAAAATTTTCACTATGGGATACTTTTGTACATGAAAAAGTCGGCTGTTTCAAAATATTAAAGTTTCTGCTCGACCAATATGTATGAATCGTTTAGGGTTTCCAAGCAAACTATTAGCTAGAGGCTCCTTTGCACAGGATGCCGGCTAGGTTATGGGTACCAACAACGGCGCCTATTTCTGCCGTGAAGCAGTAATGTGTATGCATTACTGTGTTTCGGTCTGAAGGGCGCCGTAGCTAGTGAAATTACTGGGCAAATGAGACTTAACATCTTATGTCTCAAGGTGACGAGCGCAGTTGTAGTGCCGCTCAGAATTTTTGATTTTTTCAAGAATCTTTAGCGGCACTGCATTGTAATGTGCAGGGCGTATCAGTTACTATCATCTGAACGTCCTGCTCGTCTCGTCCCTTATTATCATAAAAAAAAGCTATGCTTTATTTTAATATCCTCTCTAGAGTCTTCGACCAATAAAGAGTCTCTATTTTGGTAACTTTGAAGAAATTTGATCTGCAGAGGTTAAATTTCGTTTGATCTATTTTGAGGTGAAACAAATAAAATATGTAAGTATTGCGTGTTACTATTTGCATTGCATGGCAAAATGCATTTATTTTCTCAAAATGGATTCCTTTAGAATTATTTTTGATGTCATTTCTAATATACTAGATACCTCTACCGCTTCAGAAACAAATGACGCTCTGAGAGAGAGAAGAAGCGGCGCAAAAATCTCTCCGAGCAGTTTCTTTGCGCTCTTTTTAATCAAATTTACAATATTGTATTGTCATTGCTATTTAATAAATTAATCATAATCTAGTCCCAGGCTGTCCGATCACTTAGATGTTCAGCTGTGGAGTAGTAGGATGTATGACAGAGCCATTTTTTAAGTAGAGACTTAAAATGAAGGGAACGAAACATTATCATATATTTTTATTGGCTCCTTTTACTTGACGCGGTGTAAATATCTTTAATTTTAAATCATTCAATGAACACTGTTACCATTTCCGTATTATTTAAGCTCTGAATTTTGTAAAGTTTTAAACTACTTGAGTATAATCGCTTGAACATAGAGAATATAATATTGATACTTCATTTCATTAACATTTACTTCCACACAATACGCAAAAGAGAAACTTACATGAACTAAATTTATTTATAATATTACTAGCTGACCCGACAGTCGTTGTTCTGTAGATAATAAAAAAATACTATTTTATAGGAATTTGCCAATAATATTTGAAAACATCAAGAATTATTTCGTAAAAAATGCTCCCTGTTGTTATAATGAAATTGTTTCACAGCGGAACTGTCAAATCGTGCGTCACTAAATTCTCTCATAGAAAATATTGTGTCCATACAAAACAAATATTGAAAATAAAAATAATTATGGGTCCCAAATCGAAATAAAAACTATCCTATCTCTCAAGTTGGACCAAACAGCACTCCATGAAGTAATCCCCTTTAAAAACCGTTCATTAGTTTAGGTCAATTGCGGACAAACAACGTGTCACGTAATTTATATATATTAAGATTTACTTGACAGTATTAATATATTTATACCTATTGTTTTAATATATTTTACAATTTAAAACAGTCACAAACCACAAAATTACTTTTGTATATTTTGTGGTAAATGTCTCGCTTTTGGTCACGGGTGAAACAACTGTTCTTCTCAAAAAGTGGCGATAGCAGCGCCTTAAGTGATTATACTCAAGTAAACTAAAAAATCAGTTAAGTTTTAAAGTTACCTACGATGTGCTTAATACGTACTTACCGAATAAAATGCATTTAAATTAAGGTCTATTTATGCCTTTTGTGTATCGATCATACTTATTTAAATCGAGAAATGTGTTGAATAATATATTTATGTATTATAAGAGCTTTCCTTTTATTTTTAACCCCGGACGCAAAATAGGGATGTAAGATTAGTGTCTATCTATGCCTATGGCATCAAAATAATGGATAGATTTTCATACAGTGTTTTGAAGAAAGCATACAAGATTTATCAACGAAACGTCACTCGAACGGTTGGCTCAGTTGGAAGAGCGCTAGCTCGAAACTCGAGAGGTCGCGGATTAGTGTCCCGCAACGTTCATAAATTTTGTTTTATGATTTTATTTGTGTGACGGTGTTTTGTTTTTTACCTGATGTGATAGAGAATAGAGATGTTTCCTAGCTATAATAGACATTAGTCGGGAGTGTTAAAAGATATTAATTTATATACAGGATGATAAACAACTACACACCCTAAAAATGGGGGTTTGAAATTGGACCATGATTCTGAAAATATTGGCACTGAAAATTTCCGAAGTAAAAAAATTGTAGTGCGGTTGTTTTAGTATAAAAATGCAATGCAATACATTTTTTATCACAACTATCAATCTCTTGCAAATCTCTTGCTCTCTCAGAGGATAACAGAAGTGTTGCCGGATTTTTAGAAAAATGTATGCGATTATTTTGAAGGTATCGTCTGTCGTATCGTCCTGGTATCGCCGCCCAAGATTGCTCATTCAATAACTTGGTTGTACATGGAATAAAGTTCTTTGAAAACCGCACTGTAGAGGAACGTCACACATCCAGATGGTGGGGATGATATCCTAATTTGTGGCGTGTCGTGCGAAGGTGGAATTCAGTGGCAGGAATCAAGTCGAACAGCTCTTTAATGGAACCCACCATGTGATAAATGCGGTAAATGACACACAAAAAAGCGATATCTCGATGAAACGTTCGAGCTCTTAATGGGGTGCGCCAGATCAGAGATGACAGCAATACAACATATGTGGCCTGACCTGCGCATTGTAGAGCGCTAGAATGTGGGCCGGCTTGAAGTACTGTGTTCTATTCCTGACGCCCAGCTTCTTCGAATCCAATTTGGCTTTGCCTTACAAAAGACCGTAGATTCGGTAATAGCTTGAGATTTCAAGACCCAGTATTCCGATATTACGCGAGCCATTAAGGGAAGTGTTCCCGAAGACCCGTGATACGACAAATGAAGTTTTTTAGTGGTAAACGCGCACACTTGTGTCTTCCGGGGGTTCAATTGGATAAGTTTAATTTCACCGCATTCCGCAAACTTCCCACGAGAGGGAAGGCAAGGGCTGACTTCCATGAGTCTGGAACTACGCCTTTTGAATAGGAGTGTTAGCATCGGCGTCAACTCAGGGGCACTCGTTCTAAGCACGACAGGAGAAATGCCATCCGGCCCGCTCGACTTCTTTACGGCCACTGAAAATAGAGCTCGCCAGACAGTCTTCTGTCTGAACTGTACTTCAGGCATAGATTTCTAACACTGCGGTGGTCAGCGGTGTTTTTCTGTCATCGTAAAGGGGCGATATGGAGGCAAAAAGAAGGGAAAAAACATATGTGTACCGTCATTCCTGACGTGAAGCGGTGGTAGCGACGGGTTGTAGTTACCAAGAGCAGCGTTCGAAAACTCCCAGGACTTGCGTGTTCCAGTTGGTTAAATTATAAGCTGCTCGCCAATTTTGACGACGTACTTGGATTTCGCACGGGCGATTTCCCGCTTAAAGAATCTTGAGGCACGGTTCCGCTACCTACACATTCGATACGCAGTCAGCAGGTGGTTTCACTGACCCATCGAACCAGCGCTATGATCTGCCACCGATCGGCACTACAGAGATTGGTGTGAAAATATCCATGCGCTGAAGTATCAATCGGCCACTGCAACGGCGCAAGCAATGGGATCATCCGATGGGAAACATATCTTGCCCCAAGGGTAGGATGCAAAGAAGGAAATCACCCTATCCCTTTCTGCTGACTTGCAGGGCGAAAGGCGGCAGATCACTGGTGTTCTGCGACGCGGTCGTTTAATAGGTACCTACTACACTCCTGACCAGGAAATGGTCGGACGTTCCTAGAGGGGCGTCGACAGAGACTTGGGGTACTAACTATCGGGATGAGTAGTTAGCAGAAGATCTAATAATGATGGCTATCCACGCTTGGCCGCGTTGATAACTCAGCCAATTGGAACAGATCATGTAATCGCCCTGCGTCCTGAGTCTCCGGTGCGCGACCCAAACCATTCGGCATTATGCCCAAGAAAGAAGTCACCCAATACTACAATTTCAGCGGAGGTGATCTGAGCAAGCACGTCATCAATTGCCGTTTACACGTAGCGCATGAGCTGATCCGTTTCTGTGTTACCACCTGTAGGCACACACGTAGACGCGGACATGGTCCTTAAAATCTACACCTATCCAGAGAGAAGACAGGTCAGTGCCCTTTTTTTATTTTTGCACCCCAGGAGGGTACCGGAAAATCGAGCATTCTCGCTCGGACCGTTCATCGTGTTCTGGGGATGGCACAGAACAGCGCATGTCAGAGAACATCACTACGTTACCCCTCTCAATGCTTAATGTCGACTCTTGCAACATTATGGGAATCTATTAAAAATTAAACGCTGACGACTGGTGAGTTACACAGCCTACTTAACACTTAGTACAAAGTTGAGCATATTTTTTTTATTATATCTTACAACATCAAGACCACAATAAGAGAAGGGAGAGTATAGTTTTCGAGTATACTTTAGGTTCCTACCTTCTTCGTTCTCCTGAACGACCCATAATTTATCATTAATTAAAGACGCGTCAACCTCAATTCAGTTTTGATATTTTGAAGTTTGCCTGTGCCAAGTATAATTTGCGTGCGACAAGTAAACTTTTCGCATTCAATGCACGCACGTAATTTTAAAAAGGGCAAACGGCTCTTTTTTCAACCGCAACAGCGAGCGCCAAGGTACTACTTTTCCTGCATAAGTAATACAAAATAAATTCTCTTAAAGAATCGATCCAAATTCCACTACTTTTTTTCATTGATTTGAAAAAAGCATTTTTAGAGACGCAAACAATCATCAGATCGTTACAAAATACATCGTACACATTATCACCGTAACTGTTTACCGAAATCCGACGCCTAATTTTACCTGTAGCGGGTTTAAATAACCTAAGATTTGCCGACGACGGCCCGTTGTAGCGACGACTTACAATAATTAATAATGATATAGGTGTTAAACGAAGTCTCTATAGTATATCTCTTAGAAACGAGAAAGTGGGAGAGTCACGTTACCGTCTTTTGACGACTTTCAGCACAATCGGGCCAGACTCGTCCGGGTTACTTACCACACTCGAACCGAATACCGGCGTGAAGTAGCGGCCTAGTGCCGCTATGTTTCGCATAGGTTAGTGTCGAGGACCGGAGGCCATTCCAGGTCCTATACTGGTAACGCAGAAACCGATCATCTCATGGGCTGCGTTCAAGCGGCAATTGACGACGTGCTTGCACAGATCCCCTCCGCTGAAATCGTAGTCTTGGGTGATTTCAACGGGCACAATGCCGAATGGCTTGGATCACGTACCACAGACTACACAGGGCGATCTGTGTATAATTTTGCATTGGCGTATGGTCTGTCTCAATTGGTTGAGTCACCAACGCGGCTCCCGGATGTGGATAGCCACATACCGTCTTTATTGGATCTTCTGCTAACTACACATCCCGATAGTTACCAGGTCTCTGTCGACGCCCCTCTAGGAACGTCCGACCATTGCCTGGAGTGTAGTGCCCATCCGACGCCAACGTCCCAGACCACCAGCGACCCGCCACGTTTGGCACTAAAAGTCAGCAGATTGTGATAGGATGCGTTCCTTTTTTGCATCCTACCCTTGGGGTAAGGTTTGTTTCCCTTCGGATGATCCTAATGCCTGCGCCGTTGCAGTAGCCGATGTGATACTGCAGGGCATGGATATTTTTATACCGAGCTCTGTAGTACCGATCGGTGGCAGATCACAACCCTGGTTCGATGCGTCAGTTAAAGCAGCATCTGACTGCAAAAAACAGGCGAATCAAACTTGGGTTGCGGCGCTGGGCACAAAGGATTCGAACTGTAAAGTTCCTAAGAGGAAATATAACCGTGCCTCCAGATTTTTTAAGCGGCAAATCGCCCGTGCGAAGTCTAAGCACGTCGTCAAAATCGGCGAGCAGCTTTCCAGCACCGGAACACGCAAGTTCTGGTCGTTGTCGAAAGGTGCTCTTATTAACTTCAACCAGCCGTCCATGCCGCCGTTGCACATAAGGAATGACACCGTGGCCCCACGGCAAAAGAGAAAACGGATCTCCTGTGCGCTCTTATCGCCTCCAAGTCGACTCTTGACGACAACTGACAAACACCGCCGACCATCCCGCGGTGTCAGATCTCTATGCCTGAAGTACAGTTCAGACAGAAAACTGTTAGGCGAGCCAACGAAAACGTTGGACGTCAGGAAGTCGAGCGGGCCGGATGGCATTTCTCCAATCGTGCTTAGAACGTGTGCCCCTGAGCTAAGAGTATACTCCCTGCTCCATACTGGTTGAATGGTGGTAATTTACAGCTCTGGTTCTATAGGAATTTTACTTATTTTTTCGCGGCTGGAAGGCATTTTACTCGCCGCACTCATAACGTCGTGTGATTTGTTATTCACATTGGCGTTTGTGCGAACGCGTTTATTCCGGCACTCTTATCCCGAAGGCGTAGTCCCTGAGTCATGAAAGTCAGCCCTTGTCCATCCGATCCGAAAAAAAAAGGAGACAGTTCGGATCCGGTAAACTACAGGCCTATTGCCATTACCTCCCTGATCTCCAAAATCATGGAGAGCATAATTAGGCGCCAGCTTTAAGTATACCTAGAGGGTTACCAGTTGATCAACGACCGACTGTACGGCTTTCGCTTACCGAATGGACGGTCGGCAGGTGATCTTCTGGTATACCTAACACATAGATGGGCGGCGGCTATTGAAAGCAAGGGGGAAGGCCTGGCAGTTAGCCTGGATATAGCGAAGGCCTTTGATCGTGTATGGCACAAGCTGTGGCGCTCCTCTCAAAACTTCCATCATTTGGGCTTCCCGAGAGCTTTTGCAAGTTTACCTCCAGCTTCCTCACTGGGCGCAGCACACAAGTCATTGTCGACGCTTTTTGCTCGAATCCTAAGCCCGTTTACGCTGGAGTGCCCCAAGGCTGTGTGCTATCTCCCACGCTGTTTCTTCTGCATATCAATCATATGTTGGACATCTTCAACATACATTGCTATGCAGACGACACTGGTGATGCCGTATACACGGGCCCTGCAGGTCTTTCTCGGGAAAATGTCGACCAGTGAGAGAAACTTGTGTCTTCTATCGAGTCCTCTCTTGAGAAGGTCGCGGAATGGGGTAAATTGAACCTTGTCCAATTTAACCCCCAGAAGACTCAAGTTTGCGCGTTTACCACTAAAAAAACCTATTTGTCGTATCGCTCTTCGATAAAACTTCCCTTAAAGCCTCGCCTAGTATCAGAATACTGGGTCTCGAAATCTCGAGCGATTGCCAATTCCGTGGCCATCTGGAGGGCAGAGCGAAATTGGCTTCGAAGAAGCTGGGCGTCATCAATAGAGCACGGCAATAAACGGCAACAACAACATTGTCCTGCAGACAAACTGTCCAAACAGTTTTGCGGGACTATGTTAGCTTTTAAGATTCTTTCTGTAAATGATTAATAGTATAAATAAAATAAAAAAAACTTCAAACATTCTAGCACTCTACAAAGCGCAGGTCCGGCCACACATGGAGTATTGCTGTCATCTCTGATCTGGCGCACCCCAGTATCAGCACGATC
>CATIXQ010000012.1:13336357-13366378 GCA_949711755.1 Leptidea juvernica | reverse complement strand
ATTTCTATCGCTATAAAATAATCACAATCTAGTCCCAGTCTGTCCGATTCTTTTAGATATTCAGCAGTGGAGTAATAGGATTTACGACGGAGCCATTTTCTTATAAAACATTTAAATCTATTTATAGATAATGCCTGAACAGTGGCTGGGACTTTATTATAGAAGTGTATATATTTACCCTTAAAGATATTATATATCTTATGAAGCCTACTAGAATTAGTTACAAGCAATCCCTTATTTCTAGTGTTATAATAATGAAAATCACTATTAAGAGTAAAAAGTCTTCTTCTACCAATAAAAACAATCTTGGCCATCTGATGTCCTATAAGCTACTTAAGCTCATTATTATGGGCAAGGTTACGAGACATCCGGGAGTGAAACGGCATAGAGACGGATTGAAAAAGCTGACGGCAACCTTTATGACTGAGGGGTAGTTGATCCCTGGGGGAAGGCTGTTTCAACATGCTACTTCAAAAAATACTCTGGTTTCATCAGTTAGGCATTTATTTGGTATTAATCTTACAAAATAAAACAAATCAATTATAAAATACCAATGGGAGGCTTCTTTGCACAGGATGCCGGCTAGATTATGGGTACAACAACGGCGCCTATTTCTGCCGTGAAGCAGTAATGTGTAAGCATTACTGTGTTTCGGTCTAAAGGGATCCATAGCTAGTCAAATTACTGGGCAAATGACACTTATAAAAATAAGGGACGAGACGAGCAGGACGTTCAGCTGATGTTAATTGAAACGTCCTGCCCATTACAATATAGCGCCGCTCAATATTATTGAAAAACCTAAAAATTCTGAGCGGCACTACAATTGCGCTTGTCACCTTGAGACATAAGATGTCAAGTCTAATTTGCCCAGTAATTTCACTAGCTACGGCGCCCAGCCTGGCGCAACTCTAATAAACTCGAATATGTATGGCATTGCGCTAAAAATAATTGCGGCAAACGCTGTCTCGCTCTAACATATATTCGACTCTTTTGTTTGTTTTGGTTTGAGTGTCATGTGACATGTCATTCATTCAAAATAAAAGTTTTTAACATTTTTTGTTACGAATTTTCGTTTTCTTTTAGTTTATTCGTGTATTATTCAGGGTAATGTGCTTAATTATTTATACATATGTATAATAAATGTGTAAGACTTTCTAAGCTATACCCTGTAATAATAAATGTGTAAAATATGTGGTTTAAAGTCTGGCTGGTCAGAAGAGAATTTTCATGGCTAAATTCTTTTTGGATATAGAAACGTAAGCACTTATGAACAAATAATAAGCTAATAAAGAATGCCTAAAGTGACTAAAAGTGATAAAGTATTGATTTAATTAACCTAGAATAAAAATTATAATATTATAATTTATCTGTAGTGTTTGACACTTTTTTATCGATTGTCGATATTTTATTTTAAATTATTATTAAATTGATTTTTATTTATTTCATTTTTACAGTATCTATATTTTTGATTAATAAGTTTATTACCTTTTAAATCCTTTTTATTATATTATATTGTGGTTATGATGTGCAAAAAAATTTTTAAAGCCTAAAAATTAGGGTTAACTAAGTTCTGCTAATATGTATTCTGTTATAATTTCAGATTCAGGACCCACGCCTACGACTTTATTGCAACATCTGAAAAACGAATACCAAAGACTGTCTAAACCGAAACTACAACGCAAAACAAAACTATTAATAAAATATTAATTACTAGCTGACCCGACAGACGTTGTTCTGTATAAAATAAATAAAATAATGTTTTTTATGAATTTGTCAATAATATATCATAACATCAAGAATTACTTTGTAAAATATACACCCTGTTGTTATAATGAAATTGTTTCACAGTAGAACTGTCAAACCGTGCGTCAATAAATTCTCTCATAGAAATTATGTATCACATCACATCAAAGAAAAAACAAAATTTTTGTTGTTTTTATTTAATTCCGAGCATTTTCATATTAATTAGCCTCTTAAACCTTCTCTGGACTTCAATGGAATTCAAGACCAAAATTAGCCAAATCGGTCCGGCCGTTTTCGAGTTTTAGCGAGACTAACGAACAGCAATTCATTTTTATATATATAGATGTTAATTGTTTTTTTCTTTGAGATACCTAAAACGTATCCCTTAGTTTAAACTAGTTAGACTTTGCTTAGGTCAATATTAAAATTAACAAGAGAGAACCTTAAAATTAGATATTATTTATATTAATTTATATATATTAGTTAATTATCGATAAAAATTATGCATTGATTACAACCCTATATATTTATTATATTGGCAGCTCTGATATTACGTCATTAGTTGATTATGTTGGTATCAAGATTTAGTGCAATACAATACAAGTGACATTACTCATTATTTTGTATGGCACTCCCGTCTCTTGAACGTAGTGTTTAAATTCTCTTTGACGGCGCCTTTCAGACCAAACACAGTTATGCTTACACATTACTGCTTCACGGCAGAAAAAGGCGCCGTTGTGGCACCCATAATCTAGCTGGCATCCTGTGGAAAGGAGCCTCCCACTGGTAATGTAGAAAGAATTCTCTCCTTTATAAGTTGCTTGAATATTATTTTATTTCACATTTTTTTTCTGGCTGTACTAAACTGACATTTTATAAAGTGACGCCAAACAGGAATAAAAATAAACGTCGGACGAAACAGGAATGTGGGATGAAAACCCGGGGCGAAACAGGAACAAATTTTTCTAGTTTTTGCTTGCCATCAGGTCAGTTGTGGCGGGTCTGAATGTTACTTTCGTGTTCGCGGAGTAGAACGGGTGAAGATGAGTGTGAAACTAGTATCACGCACCAGATACCGCGATGATTGGATCATCTTATGCTAAAGTTTAATACATCGCTGCTTTTGTAAGCAAATGTGCGCATTTGAAAGATTTTCTTAAATGTATGTCCGGATGTTTGATTTGTTATTATTATAGAGTTTTTGCCGTTCCCAATATCCAGTCTATCTCTTACTTGAGATAAAAATCGTAACTATCGTTGACTTTTCTGCCCCAATAAACTTATCGACAGTAACTCACCTTATCCGTACACGCTGCCTGTCAATGGGACGACGTATAGCTTACCAGCGATAGAAGGTTGTATGGAAATTGCAATTCACAGGTCGCAATATAAGGCGGGTCTTATCGGGTACATTGGGACAACTCCAGATTATTGACAGCTAATTACTGACAGTAGAAGGTAGTAATTTATCTCTATCTGTAGATAGTATATTGGGAACGGCCGATAGACACCTAATCAAACCAAGGGAGTGGAATCGCACTTTCTCCTGACTGAAATCACTAGGCAACGGCGTCCTTCAGACCGAAATACAGATGGCAGAAAAAGACGCCGTTGTAGTACACATAATCTAGTCTAATCCCGGTGCAAAGGTGCCTCCCATTAGTATTTTGTAATTGATTTGTTTGATTTTGTAAGATTAAAAATAAAACCAGAATATTCTTTGAATAAGCATGTTGGGACAGTCTACCCCCAGGTATGAAGGTTTGGCGGCGTCGTGAGCTGGGTTGTCTCCTTTCTTCAAATATGTGCGAAGGGAACGATGACTGGTCGATGCGTCAAGTCGTGAACCGGTGCTGCTTGTGGCCCCAGGTCGAACCTGTTACAGTTAATAAATCATTGTATTTGTTGGATAACAATAATCACAACGATCTTGTTCACGAAGCATCCTTACACAAACAATGAATTCAAGCTCTAAAGGTTGATGCATCCAATATACGATAATTATATTTATACAGTCTCTTCATTACTTTCTATGAAATACTAGCTAACCTTGAGCTAACCCATCAAACGTTGTATTGCAATCATAGTTAACATCTGTAGTTGTTCTACCAACTATTAAGTTTGTTTTTTACCTCCTGAGAAAGTTAGAAAGATACAAAGTTTCCAATTAGCTATTCATTTTAAAGTGTTCTTTAAATTTGATTTCTGAACGACGGGGGACACATAAAAGGAAAAACAAAATTGTTCATTTCTTTCATTTCGAACATTTTCATATTTATTCACCTTTTAAACCTTCTCTGAACTTTCACAAGTAATTCAAGACCAAAATTAGTTAGCCAAATCGGTCCAGGCGGTTTCTTGCTTTAGCGAGACTAACGAACAGCTATTCATTTTTATATATATATATTTGATATTATTTAAACAGAATTTATGTATTAGATGCAAGACCTTACCAATTAATTTGTTATGTATATAACAGCCATTGTTAAATACTCTATTTGATTGAAAATTATGACCGTTGAGTTTCTTGTATGTTCTTCTCACGAGCTCTACTTTTTCCTACGTCTAATTGCATAAAGTTTATTTGACTTATACTTTGAAACATAGTATTTTTTACTAAGTACTTACACTAGACAACGAAGTATGTACCTACATATGACCACACATACACAAATTATCTTGCCCCTAGTTAAACATATATAGCCTGTGTTATGGGTTACAAGACAATGATATATTTAATACAATATACTTACTTAAACATTCATATAAACATACATAAATACATTTTAACATCCATGACTCGGAAACAAACATCCATATATTCATCATTTAAATGCTTGTACCTACCGGGATTCGAACCCGGGACCTCTAGCTTTGTAGGTAGGATCGCTAACCACTTGGCTATACAGGTCGTCAAATTGTCAATTAACATTGATATGATATTATGATTAGATATTCGATATTATTTTTAAATTATTAAATAATCTTATTGATTTTCTTCTTACCTACCCACTTACATCCAACCAAAACTTTGCTATACCAAAAACATCAACCGAAACAATAAGTAATATAATGATCTGGTAACTTTCTTAATTTTCTAATTTAATTTGTGTAGGTAATTAATCCCTTACTTCTGGGATTAATTACACAAATTAAATAAGAAAACAAAATTTATGAACGATGTGGGACTCGAACCCGCGATCTACTCTTGCTCTACAAATGATTTAAGTTTTCGTTAGTGTTAATTCCGCCAATATTTGTTTTGAAAACAATTCGACACTGTTTCGCCTCTACACGAGGCATCCTCAGGACGTGTCGTCTCGCCAAAATCTGGCACGAGACAATTTTTTTAAAAACAAATATTGGCGGAATTAACACTAAAGAAAACTTCAATCATTAATTGTATAATTATGGATTTCCGCAAAGTAACGCCTAATTCAATAAATTTTCTCTTGCTCTTCCATCGAGTTGAATTGAGTTGAAAAGTTGAGTTGAATGCTTGGTTGTCATTATGCAGATACTTATCTATTTATTTAGGTTATTACTCTCTCTTCAACAGAATTACCAGGGATCATAACAGATAAAAAGATCTATTTGAAATAATTTGATAGCAATTTTAACAAATATAATATTAAAACTTAGTGTTACATATTTAAATAAAGCATTTTTAAAGGATTAAAACGCGTGTAATTATAACTGTATTTTAATATTAGATTTTTGCGTAAAAGTTTCATTTTTATTATAACTTATTTTAGTTAACCCGACGTGGTTTCAAGAACTTTCCTGAAACGAAAAAACGAGATTTGGAAAGGTCCTGAAACGAGAAAACGAAATCTGAAAAGGTCCTGAAACGAGAAAACGAAATCTGAAAAGGTCCTAAACGAGAAAACGAGATCTGGAAAGGTCCTGAAACGTCTGGTTAACTAAAGTAATGATAAAGTTGTAACTTTTACGCAAAAATCTAATGTTAAAATTCAGTTATTATTACACGCGTTTTTATCCTTTAGGACGATCTAAATTTTGTGTTAATTTAGGTACCAATTAACTTCATAGACATAGAGTTTCTTTTTGTGGCTTAATTGAAAAGGGTGTTATATTCGCCTAAAAATGAGGCATCAGTTACCATGGGAACGTTATTATTTATGTGTCCCGTGGTGAAGGAATTTTTATATATAAATAGCTTTTCTGCCCGTTAAACCGAGCATTTGATTTAAGAGTTTAAAATATACTTTTTACTTCTCATGCTCTGAAATTGCTTATTTGTGCACAGCCTATATGGCTGCACAAAATCGATTTTTGTGCACAAGTGCATAAACGTATCTACTCATAAATGTAATTATATTAAGGCAAGGAAAATGAGCCATACAGCCAAACACAATAAAAAGTTCAGAGATAGAAATTGTTTTTTTATAATATTTACTTTAATTTATTTGCCTCGTGTGTTTTTAAGACATAAAATATTTTAAAATTTAAATTAAAATACGGTAGGTTATTTAATTAATTAAAATATATATATATTACAAAATTAATTTAAAAGTAGGCTGTATAGGTCTGGAGCCCAAGCCTAATATCAATGTCGCAAGATTTAAAAAAAAAACAGTCTTGTTTTTTCGTGCGTTTATTAATTAATTTCTTCAAATTTGCTAAAATTGTTAAAAATTACCATTTTATACTACTGTTTTATTTCCTCGCAATCGAAATGAAAAGCAGAGTTTATAACTCGTCCACAAAACCATTTTATGTATATTTTTTATTTCCAGAATGGTTCGTTTTGTGCACTCGTTGTAAAATCTACTATTATATTTAGTCCCCACAACCCTTTGGGAAAGTTTTTGCGTTCAATTTAATAATTGGAACATTTCCATTTAGGTAGGTATAGGTGTTGCCAACATTTTTGGTAGTAATAAAGTCTAATTGTAGCTTTGTAATCTGTATCAATAAAGTATAAATATAATAATTAAGTATATATTTGAATGCCGAATTGTTGGCGAATTGTGCTGGCTATTAATTTTAAAATATTTTTAAAAGTCTATCTACGAGTAGGTTCGTAGAGGTTTTATAAATATATTCCATCTACTTGGCTCCGTAAAATTGCTAAATCTTTTTAAGTGGATTGTGTCATATTTTATAATAAACTCCCAAATAATATTAAAATATTACCAATTAAAAAATTTAAATGTGACGTAAAAAATAAATTAACATCTAAGGCCTATTATAATGTGAAAGATTATTTGAATGATAAAGATAGTTGGTATTAATGTTTTTAAATTTATTGTTAATGAATATTGTTATACTCATTTGAATGCTATTGTAACTTTTGTACTTCATCCTGACTTGCACTAAATAACTTATAAAGTTTTGCAGTGAATAAAGATGTTTTTGAGTTGAATATAATATGTTTCTTTGGTATATATTACCCACCTAGTTAACTTTTTCCAATAGAAACCAGCTTTCAATTATAATAACTCATCAATTGATACCTATTTAACATACAACCCATAAAACTATAATTAGTACGGAAACTATCATAAATACTAAGATGGAAATTATAGATACTATATTATCTACAGCGGTACATAAAGTTGTTAAACAACAAAAAACATCTATGTAAACGAACAATTTAACTCCTACCTACTAAATTAACTTTGGGAAGATACTACCAAAGCCACCTCCACAATGGTCCAGACGATAAACATCGCGTCATCCCTTTCACGCCCATACTAAAGCTTATAATAGAAAGAGACAGTGAAGAAGATGCAGTTTCTTAACTAATCATACGTATCCAATGTCAAAGATTCGTTTTAATTTAAAAATAGTATTTAAAACGTTCTAAATTTGAATGTTGCATGCAACCTTGTTAGTCTGTGAGAACAACGCTCTTTGAAATGTGAGAATTCTTTATTTAAATTATTTAATTTTCAACAGATACATTGAGTTCATAAGAGATAAGGTTAATAGATAAAATACCCTTACACCCTTGAGTTAAAGTTGAGATTCTCTTAATATCAACAAAGTAGTTGTACACCGTTTTAGAACTGGAGTGAACAAGATTTGTGCTAAATCATCTATGAACAGATGCTGTCCTTATAAGTAAACGCATTTTCTATAAGAGTAGGCGAGATGGATATAGTTTTCGTTGGAAGCTCATGAAGCTTTGCGCATACATTTGTCGTTGAGTCAACAGGTTTTTCAGATGCTAGAAACAATTGGCAAAAATTTTATAAATTTGTATAACAACTTGTTTTAAGCATTATGAATGTGAAATAAAGCTATTAAATACTACTTATTGCAAAATATGTAGAAATTGTAACTAAAATAATGTTGTTTCGAGGTTTTAACTCAGGATATATTTTATTCGTTCGACTTATAAATAAAAATGGTTTACAAAGCCTGGATCGTGCGTTCGGTCGTGTCGAGGTGCGCGTGCGCCGCCAGTCGATCGTACACATCGCCGGTGCGAGTGTATCTGTCCTGTCCGTTAAAATCATTTATTTAAATTTCGAACTTTTTTAAAATTATCTTCACATTCCTATTTTTTTAGCGCGCTGACGTTGGAACTTTTTGAACAGACAGCTCCCGGTGTTGCTAGTGAATTATTTGTACGTGCAATATAATATGGAAATATCTATGTGTTGTAAAGTTTATGTGACAAGTTGTGGTTAAAGTTCAAAAACTTCGGTGGATGTACTCCCTGTACACGTGATTATATTATGTGTTTAATTTACAATTGAAATGCAACAAATATTTTCTTATACCAGGTATGTTAAAATTGTTTCAAACCGCTGATTTATTCCGTATTATAAGTTTATAGGTACCTCATACAAATTTAGAAAAATAAAAATATTTCCACCTTTTACTTTATTGACTATTCTATTTAATTATATACCTACTTAAATCAATATTGTCAAAAAATTATTTTGCAAAGTTTAATGCGTCGGTCTAACGAATATTTATTAACGAGATAAAGACGCATTTTGACTAACTAAAATGATATTTAGGTACCCATTAGCTCAAAAAAATGTAGGTGTCAAAATGTCATGCCTTTATTTGAGGCATCACATTCTGGCTATCATACGGTCTACTGTTCAGAAGGCGTCCTTATAACTAATATTTTTCTTTTTAATGCCCTTCTTTTATGAAGATAGTGACAATACACACTTGATTACGGATTGCGATTGCAAGGTGTTTTACACCTGGAATACGAACCTCCCTACCCACTCCAATGAATTTAACACGCTGTCACCACTAAAGCACCACCATGTAGGTAGGTAGGTGCTAAAGTGTTTGATTCTAGAATCTTGATAAGGAAGTTATTACAGCCATAACCATAGATATAACAAATAAGACATTAAGCGTACACCTTCCTTAAAGGCCGACAACGCTCTTGCGATTCCTCTGGTGTTGCAGGAGAGTGTGGGCGGCGGTGATCACTTAACACCAGACCCGTACGCTCGTTTATTCCATAAAAAAAAAAAATCGTCGGGCCTAACTAAGGTTTCAGCAAATTTTCATTAATTAGGTTACCGTACCTACTTACGGAAAGTCAGTTAGAAAGCTTCCACGACTTTCTAACTGACTTAATAAACTTAGGTTTTTTTAATAAGTATAAAAATATTTTTTTTCAATCGTGTTCGAAGCGAATTTTGAGACACAAAATATCGTACAACGGTTATACAGATAAAATTTACATTTATATGGCTTTTTGTTGTGGTTCCTTTACCTACGTCTAGATTTTTAAATGGATAATCGCAAGCTTCGGACAGGATAAATAAAATTAAAATATTAATTAAAATGGTACGATTTTTCAATTAAAGGGAGTTTAAGAGAGCTTTTTCATTTGAAAGTTCGACATTATTTTGAATTTAAACAAGGTTGTTCGCTGAAAAAATATTATAATAACGATGTAATATAGGTATAACCTTAGGCTTCGGCCTAACAAAAATAAAAAAAAAAGCGATTGTATGAAACGTGCAGTCATTGATTGATTGACAGATGACGGCTATAATTTTGTTAAAATAGATCCCGAAATCCATTATGTTTTAAGCAAGTGCTCGCTTTCAAACTTAGCCAGATTATATTTCGTCGACATAATAATGTAATTTACTATGTCAATCTTAGGTATATTTGACATACCTGTACGTTTCATACTAAAATAAATTTAAATTTTTACTTACATCATTTTTGCAAGATATGTTTCTATCGAATTTTTTTGCCTTTTCTATTTTGTTTTGTAAATCTAAATAGGTGAATGTAGGTATATTTGGGATAATTAAAATCTGTTCATAGGTTCCTATCATGGCAAACTTGTTCACTGAACTAAACATTTATCGTTTTTATATACCTATGTATGACAATATTTATAGTAGACTTACGGCCGTTCCCTATATTCTATCTACAGATAGAGATAAATTACTACCTTCTACTGTCAGTAATAAGCCGTCAAGGTGTCCCAATTACCCGATAAGTCATTCTTATCGCCTTATATTGGGACGCGTGAATTGCAATTTCCATACAAACTTCTATCGCTGGTAAGCTATACGTCGTCCTATTGACAGACAGCGTGTACGGATAAGGTGAGTTACCGTTGATAAGTTTATTGGGACAGAAAAGTCAACGATAGTTACGATTTGTATCTCAAGTAAGAGATAGACTGAATATTGGGAACGGCCGTAAGAAGATACTATTGTCATAGACTATCAGTGAGTGCGCATTACTTCATAAGCCATTAAAAAATCGTTAAATTTACGAATTATATTATTTTAAGCCTGACCGTACAAAACTGTTTAACCTCTCACCTCAATTTAAATATATTGAAAACATGGTTGAATAAACTTTGAAATTCCGTTGTCGATGCCAAAATAATTAATTTTAGTTTATATTTTAAAACATTAAGTTTGCATTACGTAGTTAATTATAATATTTTTATTTATTTATTTTAAATATTTATTTAAAATTCAATATAGTTTATAGCCTAAAATATAATGACACATAATTAAACTTTAAGAAGTTTGTTTATCTGTGTGTGAAGCCGCTTAATAATAAATTAGGTATATAAATTTAAAAAAAAAATAACAATTAAGTTATTACAGCATAGATCTTATTTTAAACAAAGTAGTACAGAAATCAATAAAAAGTAAATAAAAAACAACTATGCACTAAACGTTAACAATTACAAATTAGTTGTCTATGGGGTCTCGTTTTGGTAAGTATAGACTATAGAGGAATGACGTAGTTGTGTGCTCTAGTACCATAACATACATATTTGTTTGTTTGTTCCAGTAAATTCTCTTAGAGGCAGTCTTTGGCGAAAGGCTTTGAAATTTGCATCACCGACAATCAACCAATAAGTACCTATATAATAATTTTCTTGCGTCAAAAACGAATTGAATTCGCAAGAGAACGACTTACGGCCGTTCCCGATATACTATCTACAGATAGAGATAAATTACTACCTTCTACTGTCAGCATTTAGCTGTCAATAATCTGAAGCTGTCCCAATATACCCGATAAGTCAATCTTATCGCCTTATATTGGGACGCGTGAATTGCAATTTCTATATAAACTTCTATCGCTGGTAAGCTATACGTCGTCCCATTGACAGACAGCGTGTACGGATAAGGTGACTTACCGTCGATAAGTTTATTTGGACAGAAAAGTCAATAGTTACGATTTTAATCTCAAGTAAGAGATAGAATGAATATTGGGAACGGCCGTTATAGTGTGCTTATAGGGAGGTAAATTTGAAACAAATACTCGGCTTTAGATTTTGATAGTATAATTGTAGATTATATCTTAGTTTTTCAACCTTTAGTACCACTTTTTGAATGTAAAATATCCTAGCACTGTCATATTATGACGGTATACAGAGAAAAAATAACAAATTGAATACAGTTGAGCAACCAAGTAAATATTATATTTCAATCAGCCAAGGATGCGAAAGAAGGACAACTAAATAACAGAAAAAATTGACAGCGTAGCCATAATCGCGCCTGTGCCATTGATTCGAAGTTTGGTGACGGTCGCAGTGTGGTGTGATCGGGGTTATTTCGCATTATACAACGCCATTAGAGGACTAGATTTTTTTTTAATGAAAATAAGGGACGAAAGAAGCAGGACGTTCACGTTACCCATTACAATGCAGTGCCGCTCAGGATCCTTGGAAAACCCAAAATTCTGAACGGCACAACAGTTGCGCTCGTCACCTTGAGACATAAGATATTAAGTCTCATTTGCCCAGTAATTTCACTAGCTACGCCGCCCTTCAGACCGAAACACAGTAATGTTTACACATAACTACTTCACGGCAGAAATAGACACCGTTGTGGTACCCATAATCTAGCCGGCTTCCTGTGCAAAGGAGCCTCCCACTGGTCACAGAATGAGGGTCATTTGATGGCAGGTGACAATCCCTGGCCTCAACATATTGTTAAAGCTCCGCTGATTTTTTAATTAATAATTTAAGAGATTTACAATTTAAAAGCTATCTTCCTGAAGTTTCCTTAATCTGTGGTCTGGTGCTTTGCAACTGTCTTCATAACTGAGCACGAAAGAGACAAAATACAATAACTGATCACGGATTATGTATTGAGATGGCTTCTGGAATGCAGTGCTCAGACCGAAACGTCCAATTAAGGCGCGGACTGTCTAGTATTGTAAACGGTACAACCAATAGTACAATATTTGTGTTGATCATGTGGCTAAGCTGTAAATGGGCATTTATTTTAATGGTTTTGTTTTGTTTATTCAAAAAATACATATTAAATTGAATAATTGTTCGGTTTAAATTTACGAAAATAACAATTCTATTAAGTTCTTTTAAAAAAGAATATTGTTATCGCTGTAAATTCAGAGATTTTTAAATCCAAAGTTTATTTTTGGGTAGCAACTTCCAAATTTTTTATTGGATATTTCAAATTATATATAAATATTCTAAACGGTTCTAATTCTTCTTTATGTACTTCTTTTTGTACTGTATATTTTGCGTCGGAATATTTTTATTGCGTCTTATTGTAATCGACTCTTTAAGAAACTAATTTTTGTGGATATCGAGGTATGACCGCGCCTTATTGCGATTACATTTTGTAGAAGGTGATTCGAAACCGTACTGGAATTTTCTAACTAAACTCCTACCAATTCGCCTACAGGAATAACGCCACTGTTCAGGCATTATCTATAAATAAATTTAAATGTTTTATAAAAAAAATGGCTCTGTCGTAAATCCTTGTACTCCACAGCTGAATATCTTAATGATCGGACAGCCTGGTACTAGATTGTGATTATTTTATTGCGATAGAAATGACTGTACAATATAGTATATTTTTATTGAAAAGAGCGCAAAAAAAGAATGCTAGGAGAGTTTCTTTTCTCTCTCAGAGCGCCATTTGTTTCCGAAGCTGTAGTAGTATCTAGTATATTAGAAATGACATTAAAAAGAATTGTAAAGGAATCAATTTTGAGAAAATAAATGCCTTTTATGCCTTTTAATGCTCAGTCGCGTTGCACTTAAGGTCCCTTACAAGTATCCGAGAGTTAAATTATCCAAAATTTTCTTTACTACGATGACAATCATTTAAAAAATGGTCGCATCGAGTTGGACATATTTCAGGACTCTATATAGATATAAGAAAAAGATTTGGGAGCATTTAAAAATCTAGTTATATTATTGTTACTAATTATTTAAAAATTTCAAATCAATTAGTATTATTATCATCTCATAGTTATTTGGAAAAGTTATGTACACCGTAATTGTTATACATATCAGACACGATACCCAGTAATATATGAGACTAGTTTGTAAGGATAATATGTGTAATGTGGTTGTACATATTAAATAAATAAAAATAGAGGAATCTCAAGAGTGTTGTCGATCTTATAAAGTGTCGAATAGACGTACATGTAAATCCCAAAACCGAAAACACATTGGTAGGCGGCGGATTTTAAAAAGTTTTCTCACTGTCGTGGTAGTACTGCCTAATGCGACACTGATTCTTTAAAAAAAAACCTCGTGTACTGATTCAAGTAATATAATATCTATTAAATGATACAGCAATAAATTATCAAGTTATCTTAAAAATTTGTGAATTTCTGCGTATGTAAGCATAACTGTGTTTCGGTCTGAAGGGCGCCGTAGCTAGTGAAGTTACTAGGCAAATGAGACTTGACATTTTATATCTCTAAGTGACGAGGGCAATTATAGTCAATAATATATCATTAACATCAAAAGTTACTTCGTAAAATATGCACCCTGCTGTCGTAATGAAATTGTTTCACAGCAGAACTGTCAAACCGTGCGTCAATAAATTCTCACATAGAAATTATGTATGGACACATCAAAGGAAAAACAAATTTGTTGTTTTTATTTAATTTAGCAGCATTTTCCTATTTATTCACCTTTTAAACCTTCCCTGGACTTCCACAAATAATTCAAGACCAAAATTAGCCAAATCGGTCCAGCCGTTCTCGAGTTTTAGCGAGACTAACGAACAGCAATTTATTTTTATATATATAGATTATTATTAGTCAGGTTATTTAGTCGTATTCGCAACTCCATACCTGTGTGAACTGACACTCTTCAATGGTGGACATTAAAACTATAAGGAGAAGTAGATTTCAATTAGTAAATGATTTGATTTTTAGCATTTCAAAAATAGCACAAAGATTTGACTAATTTTTGAAAATTAATCATGGCCATGCTCACTAAAATTGTGTTTTTATTGCCTTTTTCCTTTGTTTTTTAGCTTTTATTTTTGCCTCGACCCCTCTACAGGTCGGGGACTCACATTTAAAAAAAAACACTGTTGCAGACGTCCTAAATGTGTAAATTTTTTACTTATTAACTAGCTTGTAGAGTGTTCCATAGAGAATATGAATATAAAGAAATACAATAAATGTATTAATATTCTCAAACATAATCAAGTTTGTTTTAAGTTTTCGAAAATATGTTTTAAAACATATTCCTTCTCACGATTGTTAGTACATTTTGAAATATTCAAAACATAATACAGATGTTTTAAGTACGGCTTACATGCGCGGAAGATGAGAATTATTTGACTGATGTCAAACTCTCGCTGCTCACGTAACACTGTGAAGTTTGTGGGCTTTCTGTCGCACTCAAGTTACGGAAGGAATTTTGAAAATGTTGGAAATTAATGCTGAAAAATAGATTCATTAACATGTATGAATCTAACTTGATGAACTTGAATGAACTTAATATTTTTTTTATGAAAATAAGGCACGAGACGAGCAGGACGTTCAGCTGATGGTAAGTGATACGCCTTACCCATTGCAATGCAGTGCCGCTCAGGATTATTGAAAAACCCAATAATCCTGAGCGGCACTACAATTGCGCTCGTCACCTTGAGACATAAGATGTTAAGTCTCATTTTCCCAGTAATTTCACTAGCTACGGCGCCCTCCAGATGAAAACACAGTAATGCTTACACATTACTGCTTCACGGCAGAAATAGGCGCCGTAGTGGTACCCATAATCTAGCCGGCTTCCCGTGCAAAGGAGCCTCCCACTGGTAAAACGAAAAGAATCAGTAAAGATTATCAGAACCAGTAGCTTTAATAATTTGGAATAAAATATCGAGAACTAATATTCAATATGCAGACCGTACGTATGCAAATGGAATTTTAAATCAAGCATCACACGTATATGGCAAGGCATGTCATTATGAGCGTTTTTAAACCCCTCGATATGGCAACACAATGTCACCGGGGCCAATGATGACTCAATTGAAATGTCCAAAATTAATTAAAATTTGCAAAATTATATCAGTGATACTGAAAATGTACGTCATAGCTGTTTTTTATTTAGACGAATGTTAGAATTGTGGTGCCTAAGTTAACTATATGTTAATATATATCTTATTATTTATTTAAAATTCACCTGTCCCGGAGTTTGTTACCAAACTCCTCCGAAACGGCTGAACCGATTTGTTTGTAATTTTTGTTTGTGTCGGGTAGGTCTGAGAATCGGCCAACATCTATTTTTCAAATGATAAGGGTTTTTTTTTTATTTTTTTGACAATTTTTTTTTTAATTAAAAAATAAATACAACTTCAAATTTTCACCCGTCTACGATCACCACCTATTTTTGCTGGGTCAGCAATATAATATAAAATATATAATATATAATATAAAATTTTATATATAATATAAATATAGCTAATCAAATGGTCGCATAACGCCATTATTTTAATAACGGTATGAGTGTTTTTTTTTTTTTTTTATGATAATAAGGGACGAGACGAGCAGGACGTTCAGCTGATGGTAATTGATACGCCATGCCTATTACAATGCAGTGTCGCTCAGGATTATTGAATAACCAAAAAATTCTGAGCGGCACTACAATTGCGCTCGTCACCTTGAGACATTAGACGTTAAGCCTCATTTGCCCAGTAATTTAACTAAATGCGGCGCCCTGCAGACCGAAACACAGTAATGCTTACACATTACTGCTTCACGGCAGAAATAGGCGCCGTTGTGGTACCCATAATCTAGCCGGCATCCTGTGCAAAGGAGCCTCCCACTGGTAAATTGATGCATCTTCTGTATTGTACTTTAAGTATGTACTCAATAACTATAACTATGTTTTTTTTTACTTACTAAGGCATTTAGTAATTGACGTTTGAGTACTTTCTTGCATCACTTTGCATATATTGTAATCGAAATGATTTGTAAATTTAATTGAAAATAAGAACTAATACCATTCTGTCTTGAAAAGAGCAACCTTAGAGTTTCTTGCTTGTTCTTCTATAAGGAAATCTGCCTTCCGAATGAGCTGTAAGAAAAAATTACATATTTCAACTGCAATTTACATACGAAATAAAATATTTTTGATTGATTGATTGATTTATCCACCAAAAAGGCACCTAGGCTCAAATACCGTTGGTTGCAAACATTTCTTTTTACCAAAAAACAAAAAAATTTAGTTGGGTCACACCCATAGTACCTAAATACAGGCTTTTTTCTACATCCTTAATAGGTTAAGAAGAATAGGGTGAATCTATCCCTCATGGCCTATCATGGATACGTTGCATCAGATTTACGACTATTAATATGGTTTTGCTGTCCAAAAAAATGCTTATGTGCAATCTAGGGCCGTGGCACTCTTGTAAAACGACAAAAAACTTAATCTGCTAAATCTATCATTTGGGCACATAACAAATGACAACCTGATGACTTGGAAATACTAGGAAATTGACTTGAGATATTTGGAAATTGACGAAGATAATGCCAAGTGTGGCTAACTGTTTACGACTTGTCAACCAAAATCACCGTTAGGTACGTCACAATAGTTTCTTTTTATTATGAAAAGAAGGGATGCTCGTCTAGCAGGACACATTACTGCTTCACGGCAAAATAGGCGCCGTTGTGGTTACCCAAAGGAGCCTCCCACTGGCGCTTGACCGATTTTTATAAAATTGATCATTTCCAATGAGATGACTTGTTTGTTCTTATAGGTTTCATAAAGAAAAACAGTTTTAAGGCCACAAGACACAAGTTATTTTTAAGTTAGATTTCATAAGAAACTATGTTAAAGACAAGACTAAACTTCAGTCTCCTTTAATCGACTCGAACCGACTTTACCGAGGGTGATGAGATTGATCAAATCTCATTAGAAAAACACAAATATTTTTTTTTGTGAAAATAAGTGGCAGGACGTTCAGCTGATAGTACCAAATTGATACGCCCTGCCCATTACAATGCAGTGCCGCTCAGAATTATTGAAATACCCAAAAATTCTCAGCGGTAATACAATTGCGCTCGTCACCTTGAGACATAATATGTTAAGTCTCATTTGCCCAGTAATTTCACTAGCTAAGTTACTAATTAAGTTTTCACTTAAAAAACCGTTATTCCCCCGAGTTTCATATAAATAATCTCCAGCAATATTCATTTATTAAGTACATAAAAACTTATTTAATAATAATCTCTTTATGAACGTTATGTATTTTTCAACCAATTAGCTATTTAGCAACGCCTCTTGAATATAAATTTAAATTATTTAAGCATTCTTAATTTTCATTTGAATTATTATGCGTTTGGAGTTTTTGTGTTATGGTTATTTTCTTGAGTTATTTTTACCAGTATTTAGCCAAGATTATGACGGCAGTTTATTTTGCACTTGTGGTCAAATAAATACTTCGAAAGCAATTCAAATTCATATAATTTTATTCAAAAAAGGATATAAAATCACTTATTGAAAGTCAATAACTATCACCCATTCCAAAAGGTATGCTTCAAACCTCAATTTTGAGAAAATAAATGCCTTTTATGCCTTAGAAGAACGGGCGCAACAAACTCTTTTACTATATAAAAATACAATGTAAAATTATACAATAAAATTTATTATTTAATAGCCTGTGGGCGATCATCACTATGAAATCAATCACTAAGAAAACAATTTGTTATGTTTTTAAAGTGATAACCCTCACTTCTAGGCTTCTTTAAAAACAAACCAAATTGTTTAGATTTACAAGAGCGACATCTCAAGTCAATTTCTCATATGCAAATATCGAGGTTGAGCAGGTTATCAACTGTAAAGTAGATCCCGTAGATGAGACCACAACCTGAGAGTTGAACAAAGTGTACAAGATTTTATGACGATTCGTCACTCGAACTGTTGGCTCAGTTGTTCACTGAACTGAGCACGGAACGCCAGAGGTCGTGGGTTCGAGTCCCGCACCGTTCATAAAATTTTGTTTTCAAATTTTATTTGTGTATCACTAAGAAAG
Organism: Leptidea juvernica; assembly: GCA_949711755.1. Lineage (NCBI taxonomy): Eukaryota > Metazoa > Arthropoda > Insecta > Lepidoptera > Pieridae > Leptidea > Leptidea juvernica. The sequence goes on along the minus strand of CATIXQ010000012.1, from coordinate 13,347,893 downwards.
TTATTCATGTTATAGTAACCTTTACCAAACAAACGTTTTTGAATGTATTATCTGGGGTCTTGTTGTAAAAGCATATACAACGCCCCACAAAAGACTTACTAACTCGATTTAGCCGAGTAGTAGGCATTATAACTTTATGATTGTTCCTGGTGTCAACATTATGGTTATGACAGTTTCTGGCAAATTCACTTATGTCCCTATGAACATACATTACATTACCAAGAATATATTGAGAGGCAACAGTCAAGATGTTTATTTCTTTAAATTTCTCTCTCAATGATTCTTTAGGACCTAGGTTATAAACAGCGCGAATAGCCCTCTTCTGCAGGACAAAGATGGAATTCATATCGACAGAATTGAAATTCCGACAAACTCTTATTAATTATCTATATGGAAGTTTCTGTAAGGAATGAAAAGAAAATATTTAAAATGTTATTAGACGAAAATAGGCAGCTCAAAAGCGGCTCAACCAATCATAACTTTTAAGACTATCGCAAATTATTAGAAAATTGATATATTTAAAATTTGAAGTCAAAAACTACCATCCATTCGAAGTATTATGCCTCAAACCTGAGAAGAACGGGCGCAAGAAACTCTGCTTAAACAAATATGGCCATTGACTTTATTATTTTCGAAATATATAAAGCCTCGGTGTCCCAATAGGTTTAACCGTTGACATTCACCACGGAGCCCCGGGTTCGATGCTCGCCCGTCACGTAGGTAGGTGTGTTTTCGGTTTTAGAATTCATATGTACTTTATTTGACGCTTGATAAGGTTGGCAACGATCCTGTGATACCTCTGGTGTTACAAGAGAGTATGGGGTCCGGTGATCACTTACATCAGGGACACGTATGTTCTTTTGTCCATCCTTTCCATAAAATATGAAAATTAAAGCTGTGCCACGATTTTTTTTTATTTCTACTATTAATCATCTCCCCAGTACCAGCTTCTTCCATTTGACCGCATACAACGAAGAGCGGCTCGGATCATCGACAATCAAGTCATCTCCGATCGGCTTGATTCTCTAGCATTGCGTAGAGATGTGGGTTCTCTCTGCATCTTCGACCGCATTTATCACGGGGAGTGCTCAGAGGAGCTGTTCGGGTTGATTCCAGCGGCCGAATTCCACCATCGGACATTACGTGCAAAGTACCATCCGCATCACGTAGACGTCTGGCATTCCACAACCGCGCGTTTTCTTCGAAATTTCTTGCCTCGCACAGCCACTTTGTGGAATCAACTACCGGCAGCGGTCTTCCCGAACAGATACGACTTAAGGACTTAAGGAAAAAAGCATACTCCCACCTTAAAGGCCGGCAACGCATTTCTTGACACACCTGTTGTTCGGATGTCCATGGGCGGTTGCCTCACCTCTCCCCATCCCGTGAGCCTCTTGCCCGTTTGCCCCCTCTCATAAAAAAAAAAATACAGAAAGAATCTTAAAAGCTAACATAGTCCCGCAAAACTGTTTGGACAATTTGTCTGCAGGATCAAGTCTCTTGTAATACATTAATGCTTACTAGAACATTGATTTTATACAAGTGTAACTAAGAAATATTAATAAAAATATAATAAAAAATCTAATTTTAATTTTAAGGCAGTGTTGACAATAAATATTTCTCAAGTTTAGTTGGTTGTTGTTGCCAAGTATTAATTTAGCCAGGCTAATGATGCCATTTTAATCTGTACTTGTGGTCAAATAAATGACTGAAACCAATTAGTTGATGTTTGCCTTTGGAAATATTTTAGAAGATGAAAAGAAAATATAAGAAATAGAAAGATATCAGATGAAAATACGCAGATAGCGCAAAAGCGGCTCAACTTATTATTTTTGTCTATGTAATTTTGGCAAAATATTTAAAGTGATTAAGTTAGTTATCAAATGTCGTATTTGGTTCGTATTTTCGAAATATAATATTAAAATTATAAATCAAGGTGGCACACGAAAATAATTACTGTTGGTGCGTATTAAGTGTTGCCAAGTCAGTTTATTTTGCATTTGTGGTCAAATAAATGCCTGAAAGTAATTTCTTGTGGGTTGCCATTCCTGCTAAACTCGTGCAGTCGTGCTTATTCTCTCTATGGAAATATTACAGAAGATGAAAAGAAATACTAAAATAATGATGAAAATGCTTTAGATAATTTATACGTCTAGCTATAGAGCCTTTTGCTGCTAGACAATCGATGAAAACAGCCCAGGTTTATTACTTTAGTGTGCGTGACCAGCTGCGTCTTACACTCGCGATTTGTATGTAATTTGTGTTAGTGTGCGTGCATTGCTCAAAATTGAGGTTAATTATCAACCTCCACTTTTTTGACGTTTCCACAACTGTAACTGCCTATCTAGACCTATAAATTATCTACTACGGCCGTTTTAATAACGTATCTCTAGTTACGGATAGATTATTATCACCGTTTAATGACAAAATCTTATCTATCCATAGTTATGTCCAATATAGTCACTTATAGTCCAATGCTATCTGTCAATAGGTTATTGGAATGTAAGTAAGCGTAAAAGGATAGATTTGTCTACGTCTAGTAAGTTAAACTAAGGATAGATAGGTTATTGAAAACGACCGATAGTTTGTTCTTAATTATAGTCCAATGCTATCTGTCGATAGGTAATTGAAATGTAAGTAAGCGTTACATTATAGATTTGTCTACGTCTAGTAAGTTAAACTAAGGATAGATAGGTTATTGAAAACGGCCGTTAGGGATAATGGACAGACATCATGTAATGGGCAACAAGTATCACTACTACCATCAGGTAAATGTATTGCTCGTCTTGTCATAACAAAAACGGTACCCTAATAATGGCACACAGAAGATGTTCTACTTTTCATGTTTATCAAAATATTGAATCTGTTAAAGGTTAATTGAACTCCTATTTGAGGCTCCAAGATTATATCTTTAATGTCATATTACTTGATCGATGCCCAAAAATAATTGTGACGCGCAAAAGTAATTTATTCATTTAAGTTATTTTATCACAATTATGAATATAAAATTTAAATAAACATTTAAATTGAAAAGATTGGAGTGTTCCGAAGAGCTGTTTAACCTTATTCCTGCCGCCGAATTCCACCTTCGCACGACACGCCACAAATTAGGATATCATCCCCACCATCTGGATGTGTGGCGGGCCTCCACAGTGCGGTTTTCAAGGAGCTTTCTTCCACGTACTACTAAGCTGTGGAATGAGCTTCCTTGTGCGGTGTTTCCGGGACGATACGACATGGGTACCTTCAAGAAAAGCGCGTACACCTTCCTTAAGGGCCGGCAACGCTCTTGTGATTCCTCTGGTGTTGCAAGAGAATGTGGGCGGCGGTGATCACTTAGCACCAGGTGATCCGTACGCTCGTTTGTCCTCCTATTCCATAAAAAAAAAGATTAGATCCATAGTTAAAGAAACATATTTTATAGTTTACTGAAATCATAACTTAGTAAAATATTATATTATCTGCTTATAGATTTTTTTTATGAAGAAGGAGGACCAACGAGCGTACGGGTCAACTGGTGTTAAGTGATCACCGTCGCCCACATTCTCTTGCAACAAGACTAAGGCTTTAAGGTACCCATGTCGTATCGTCCCGGAAACACCTCACAAGGAAGCTCATTCCACAGCTTTAGTAGTAGTACGTGGAAGAAAGCTCCTTGAAAACCGCATTGTGGAGGACCGCCACACATCCAGATGGTTGGGATGATATGATAATTTGTGGCGTGTCGTGCGAAGGTGGAATTCGGCGGCAGTAATCAGTTGAAACAGCTCTTCGGAACACTCCCCGTGATAAATGCGGTGGAAGACACACAATAGTTAACTTAAAATTACAATTAAATTTTTATGATCTTGTTGTCAGGATGTAGATAGAAATATTTAAAGAGTTCTGCTCTCAAGAATAATAAAGATTATCCCTCAAATGTACTGGTCAAGATCGCCCGAATACGTTGGATGAGGACAGCGCAGGACCTTCGGCAGACAGGGGAGGCCTTGGTCCAGCAGTGGACGTCTTCCGGCTGATGATGATGATGATAATGATAATCTCAATTATTCATAACAATTTAGCAAGTTTTACAATGTTATCTTTAATATATAGGTATAAATTACATGTCACGTTGTTTGTCCGCGATGGACTCCTAAACGAATGAACGGATTTTAATGGGGATTACTTCATGGAGTGCAGTTTAGTCCAACTTGAGAGATAGGATAGTTTTTATTTCGATTTGGGAACGATAATTATTTTTATTTTCAATTTTTGTTTTGTATGAACATATTTTCTATGAGAGAATTTAATGACGCACGGTTTGACAGTTCCACTGTGAAACAATTTCATTATAACAACAGGGAGCATTAATTCTTGATGTTTTGAAATATTATTGGCAAATTCCTATAAAACAGTATTTTTTTTTATTATCTACATAACAACGTCTGTCGGGTCAGCAAGTATAATATAACTTACAATAACAAGCTAAATTCTCTCAGCTAAAGGTATACATAAATCCAGTAGGTATAAGGTACAATTTAAATAGAAACCGCCATTCTTAGAATTGAACAAAATGGCTGATACAATAACACGATTACGTGGTTATTAAGAAATATGTATTAATGTTGCAAGTATTAATAAACTGATTAAGCTATTTTTGAACCAATACCTATTTAAGATTGGATTTAGGTAAGTTATGCATTGCTTGCAAATACCTACTTAAGTCAGGAATGGGCGTCGGTTTTTACACGCTTCTTATTAGCTTCACCTGTAGGTATGTGTGTTTGTTTGTAACTGCCAGATTTCGTTCAAATTTCGTAGATTTCGTAGAAGAGGTCCACTGTTGGACAAAGGCCACCATGATCGGTCCTGCGCTGCCGTCATTCAACGTATTCCGCCGATCTTGACTAGATAATCCGTCCATCTTGGGGGCCTTCCAACACTGCGTCTTCCGGTACGACGTTGTAGATAATAGACAATCTTTACCTACTTACAATTGCTTATTTCTTGCAATAATTGCATCAAAAATAAAAAAGATAAACACCTATTCTTAATTTATAATAAAATAATAATAGAAGCACAGACATAGTTGCGGACAACTGCTCTTTAACAATAAAATAACTCTGATCCATTCAGAACTCACTGAAGAATACGACAAATCATCTCTAATTCAAATATCGAACCCGAATTTCGAAAGTATCTCTACGGTGGTGACGCGTCGCGACCCGCATTGCCGCCAATATTGACAGCTGTCAATCAGAGTCAAGATGGCGGGCGAGTTCAGCCGGTTTGCGTGGATGCTATCGCTTACAATCTGACGCTGGCGATGTGTAAGATTGTGAAATTGTACTCCACACTTAATCTGAACTACATAAACCTTACTTCTTTCTAGTTTGTGCCGTTTCATGTCGAGACTGGCTTCTGTTGATTATAGACGCAGATATTATTTAAAGAGAACTATCATTCGCCTCCATTAATCTACCAGAAACTAAAGAATTTGCGTAGAGCAACTATGAAGTTTACAATTATAATTTCCAGAAATAATGCTATGCAAACCCTAAAAGCACTATTGATATATAAATCTATTTATGTATGTTTATATGAATTTATGTATGTTTAAGTAAGTATATTGTATTAAATATATCGTTGTCTTGTAACCCATAACACAGGCTATAGATGCTTAACTTGGGGCAAGATAATTTGTGTAAAAAGTGTGTCAATATTATTATTATTATATTAAAATGCATTCATTCTAATTTGATTGTTTTCAAAGGTCAGTAGTGCCTTTTTGAATTGGTCATGGACAGATAATTATAATAAAGAGAGAGGAAGAAGCTATTTTTTATTAATTAAAACTATATTTACGGGAAAGTGTTCCAAGAATACATTTCCGCGTTGGACAGCTAGTCTAATCCGTTAAAATACCAGATTTGAATATGAGATAATCATGTCTACTTGAACAGATTAATTAAAGCCATAATATTTGTTCCAGGTGCGATCTCAGAGTATACGCTAGTGATGTGATACAACAATGAGTAACGCGTCTCTGTGACGCAACCGTGATAGTGACTTATCGATATCGATAGACTGTGTCCCCATGAACAGCCTCATGCTGACGACTGGAGCTGTTGACGATCAACCCATGGACGGGAATATGTCTTTTTCTTATAGGTATGTATTTCTTGCATCGTAAACTATAATATTTAAGCACTTACTTATATATACTTCAATTTGAATGCTTTAGGGTTGATCCCTTCCCTAAATTGAGGGAAGTATTGGTTAGTAATCCGGTGTTACTAGTGGTGATTGGACGATTCTGTGCGAACTCTGCTTTTAAAGCTTTACTTAATAAGAAATACTTCACATTTTGGTTGGTAATATGTTCGCATTATGCTTAATAACTATATATTTTTTAATTTGTTACAACAAATCTACTGAACTCAATTACTCTTGCGGCCTTACAAATAAACATGGTATAAAGTATATATATCTAATATATAAAATTCTCGTGTCATGGTGTTAAACATTGAAAACCGAAAGGGCTTGACCAATTCTCATGAAATTTTGAGTGCATATTGGGTAGGTTTGAGAATCGGACAACATCTATTTTTCATCCCCCTAAATGTTAAGGGTGGTCCACACGATTTTTTTTTAAATTTTTTTGACATTTTTTTAAATTTGTTTGATTATGAGTCAGCATTATAAAATACATAAATATAAGTTGTATACTTCAAATTTTCACCCATCTACGATCAACAGTTACTTTTGTATCGCGATTTTAATATCGGCAATACAACGTTTGCTGGGTCAGCTAGTATATATATATTCTTGGTTTGTTCTCAGATATAACTTTATACCAAGTTTGTTTGTAAGGCCGTATGGGTTTAATTTTCAATATTTTCGAAGACACCCTCAATCCAGAGCTACTTTTCATTATATTTTAAGTTGAAGAAATAGCCCGTAAATACCTTTTTAATATAGTTGTATTCATTTATAATTTATTCTTTTAAGATGACCTAGCCAGGTCAACTGTAGGTGTGATGGTCGCGGTACTATTTGCATACATTATAATTATTGTACTATTACGGAATCATATGCTTAATAAACACAATTAGTGGCCAAAACACTTTTTTTTCTGTCCCTTAATACCTACTGAACTGTCTCAACGTCGATTTGCTAAAAATATGCAAGGGTTGTCACAAAAATATATTTTTTTCAAGGGTAAGCATACTTAAAGTAAAGATGTACTAATTTGATAGAAAAATTCACTAAGTTGCTAAAAACATGTTGTGACTTGTGGTATGAGAACAACAAAATACGCATGACTATGCAATTTCCATCATCATATGGATTTTTTTTTTAATGAAAATAAGGGACGAGACGAGCAGCGCGTTCAGCTGATTATTGAAAAACCCAAAAATGCTGAGCGACACTACAACTGCTCTCGTCACCTTGAGACATAAGATGTTAAGTCTCATTTTGTCTCATTTGCCCAGTAATTTCACTAGCTACGGCGCCCTTCAGACCGAAACACAGTAACGCTTACACATTACTGCTTCAAGGCAGAAATAGGCGCCGTTGTGGTACCCATAATCTAGCCGGCATCCTGTGCAAAGGAGCCTACCACTGGTACCTTGTAGCCTTGCCCAATATACCTAAACAAGCGTAAAAAATTACAGTATGTTATTATTGCGCCATTTCTTCTGAGCCATGTATTTCCAATGATCATGATTTCATTGACTTTTGTTTTAATTCTCTCTCTTTTAAAAAATAAACTACTTTTGATATAAAAGCCCCAAACAATCCATTATTTAAAACCGGATATATAAGACGTAGTTTTGGTAGGCCTCCTAACAAGATGGATCGACGATCTGTTCAAGGCCGAATCTCTCTTTCGGGGGTCGTTCCCTCATGTCTGAGGATCGTGGTCAGCATAAGAGCCGCATCTGGAGCGGATGATCTGCCTCCACCGGTTTCTGTCCAGCGTGTCTCCGTGGAGAATTTGGATGAGGTGTCTTTAATTTGATCATCTTCTTGAAGAGCGACCGCGAGATTATTTTTGAAGTGAAAGCTTGTTTAGCATTATTGTGTTTTGAAAGTTGATGAAACGAAAAAGCGAGACAGTAAAAAGAGACAGACACATTAATTGATAAGATTTAACGTGGGAGAAAATGAGATAGGAAGCATTATGCAGTGATTTGGTACCAGGCGATCATAGTTGAACAGATTGATTATGTATGAAGCGAGTATACCTTAATATATTCTGACGTCATGCGCTCGACGTATTACTATATAGACACCAGGAGAACATAAATATGGTAGCGGTGATAGTAATGTCTTTCATAGCGGTTGAAATCATGTGTCATCCTAGCAACATGTACCAGGACATCATATGCAGCTTAGAGATCTATACACAATGCAGGTTGAACATGAATATTGTGTACTTTGTACGCACGCTTTTTTTTCAAACGTTCGTGACCTTTGCGCATTGCGTATGTTCTCAGCATTCGCCTCCAATACCACATCTCGATGCATCAATCCTTTTCCGTTCTGGGGGCCAAGATTGTCCACTTTAGAATAGAAAACTCCATAAAAGGAGATAGAGAAACCCAGTGCTCGCAATTCGAATAATTTACTTGCAAAACCTTCAAAGTCGGAAACTATAACATGTTTCTTTCGCAACTTTTGATGTTTGCCTTACTCGGTCTATAACTTACTCTACAGTCCACATACAGCGAACGAACGACTGCGAATGGTCTTCTCTTCTGTTTCAATCGCTTCCCTACACAAACTTCTTCTCTTTTGTTAGCTTTTTTTAGTCACCTCACAGAGAAATCACTAGAACGGCGTTTAAGGAAAGACACGCATATTTGAAGGCAAGTAATAAACCTGTTACACCCAATTGTAGAACCTAAAGCAGAATGAAGCCATTTAAACGAAAAACAACATGTTTTTCTTAATCAATTATAATTCAGATGTTCACCTGTACTTGGAAACAGGCTTCGTTAACGGAATTATAGATTTAATTACGCACTTTTTGCATCATTCTATATTTTAATTCGATTGTGGATTCTTTATGTAGTATTTACTGAGAGGATATGGCAGTTCATCACGAAACCACGTTCTAAAAAATAAATCTTTAATATCGTTATGCATTATCACACAATCATTAACAAAATCGTAAATTTAATCTTACTTCACAACACTTCGGCGCCTATTTCTGCCGTGAAGCAGTAATGTGTAAACATAACTGTGTTTCGGTCTGAAGGGCGCCGTAGCTAGTGAAATTACTGGGCAAACGATACATAACATCTTATGTGTCAAGGTGACGAGTGTAAACGTAGTGCCGCTCAGATTTTTTTTGGGTTTTTCAAGAATCCTGAGCGGCACTGCATTGTAATGGGTAGGGCGTATCAATTACCATCATCTGAACGTCCTGCTCGTCTCGTCCCTTATTTTCATAAAAAAAAAACAAATATTTATTTCCGGTATGCTGAACACTATCATATCTTGGATCAGTCTTCACTTAAAATATTAAACCCGCTATGCCCATCACCACACTTCGTAAAGGTTATGTAATTTAAAAGGAGACGATAAATAAAACGATTGACTTGGTCGAAGCTATACTTGTAACAGCATAACTATTCACAGCAAAGTCAGTGCGTACCTTCTAGTAAGTAACCAGAGGTGTAGTATCCGAAATCTCGAGCGCCCATCAATGCCGGCTCCATTTATATAGGTAAATACTCTAAGCATAAACGCTACGATTAAATGGCGTGCTTTATTAGGTTTTAAATCGTAAAAGGCTGGATTTTATTTGCGGTTGAACAGTAAAGTTAACCGTAGCATTGCGGTTAGTCGGGTTCAATTTTGAGAGCGATTGACATAATTAAAGGACTAATTGAAAATTGAAGTGCAATACGTTGTAATCAGAACGCAAAAAGCCGTTGGCCAATGAATTCGTCAGACGGTTACAGTCCTCAATCGGGCACCTTTCATTTTAAAAAAAGAACCATACCGCCATTTCATGTCAATTTTTGAATTATTCATCGTGCGAATGCGCGGCCGAATCGATTGATGCAAGCAAAAAGCTAGCTCGCTAATCTTCGCCGTCCTTCGCCTCGCTTCGTTCTTCTTCGGCTCAGTGCTGCCAACTTATTATTCAGTTTTTGTTGTCACGCTGTGCAAAGACATAGCTGGAAATGCATTTATTTGATAAATGGTGTTTTTTTAAAACAAAATCCGTGATGCTTTTTACGTAATATTTTGGTGTTGGTGTTATTAAGACTATTATTTCGTTACATTTTGTCTTTCTTTATTACAAAAGGTACAATTACAAAATTTATTAGTCTTGTCATAAATTGATCGTCAATTATATATCTCTAGCAAGACAATGGACACTAATTGTAGCTTACAATAAAATTTGACAGTTATCCGCAGATAGTTATAGATAAATCTAAATTTTTATATGACCTTCGCATCTAGAAACAAAAAAATCATTATTTAAATCTAGCACAGCTTGTTGACTATTAATAGTTTTCATATTTTACTTAAAATATTAAAAATTAAAAGTTATAGTAGGATAATACAATCAATAAATTCCGCCGTGGCACGTTTCTTTTAATCTCACTTTATTTGTGAGGTCTGAACTCTGAATATTTACAATCAAGTGAGCCTTATTCACATCCGTTGATACCTGCTACAATAAAAACTTTAATGTAACATGTTTATCCAATTAATTAGAAGCTATAACTGTTACCGGCCGTCAAGCCAATTACAAACTATATGTTTCTAAGTGCAGAAAAAAGATAGTATTCGAATTTCCAAACATTCATCCCCGCGCCCGCACGTCCGCCGCGCATCGACGCCGCGTCGCGACTGTACGTGATTGGTTTATTAATTAAACGAATCATTCTTGGGTTCCATTTTTAAAAATGGGCGGGATTTTTGCAATTTATCTTTTTAATTTCGACCGGCGTTGAACATAATTAGTTAACTGGATGTTTTTTCTTTTATTTAACACCTTGCATTGTTTTAAAAGTTATTCACAGTTAATTATAACTTTCGATGTCATAGTTCAAAATGATAATAATTCAAATATAAACCTATATATATATAAACCCATAAAGGTAAATCTTGCATGATTTCGATGCGAGGTCAAAAGAGCAATAAGAAAAACGTCGTTTCTGCCGTCCAGAGTTATGTCTCCCGCCAAAACACCGTTAGAATACCTTCGTTCCAAAGTGACGTAAAAAAACTGAAAACTTCCAATTGGCAGCATGAGGAATCCGTTTTGTCTGGTACACTGCTCCTCCGGTTGTTTTGTTCGACTATATGACACTCTAGATATTTATGTTATATGCGAGAATGTAGCACTGTGCTTTAAAATTTTAGGCGATTGACTTCTTTTGGGAATTCTTGTCTCAATGCATCTAAAATATGAAGGCTTGTGTGTAAGGAAAAACTGTTCGTGAAATTTAGATTTTTAATAATTTTAAAGTAAGTTAGTCTCGTGAATGTGTAAATAAATTGATTATTGATGCATTTGTTTGGG
>CATIXQ010000012.1:13318955-13336257 GCA_949711755.1 Leptidea juvernica | reverse complement strand
ACCTACCTAATAGTTAATTTTTAAACAGATTTTTTTTAAGCGCGTTGAGTCTTTCTTAGTGAGCATGAATGACGTCTTGTCTCGTCTCAATTATCACTGACATTAATGTGTTGTTTGTGAGATTGATTTCAGAGGTATGACGTCATATTAAGCCTCCATCACACGAGCATTCAAAGTAGATTGATAAAAGTGCAGTAATTTGCGTTACAGTTTATAATGTTTTTTTTTTTCTAAAATGATATAGGTCTATGCGTATTGAAATTTTAGAAGCCGAATCAAGACAATAGGCATAATGAAATAAAAACATATTAGAATCTTAAACTATGACCGCAATACCTACAGGTACCTAAAACCCTCAATATACCAGTGGGAGGCTCCTTTGCACAGGATGCCGGTTAGTTTATTGGTACCCCTAAAAAGGGCCAACGGCGCCTATTTCTGCAGTGAAGCAGTAATGTGTAAACATTACTGTGCTTCGATCTGAAGGCGCCGCAGCTGCTAAAATAACTGGGCAATTGAGGCTTAACATGTCTCAAGATGTGTAACTGTAAACTGTAGTGCTGCTCAGAATTTTAGTTTTATAAGAATACTGAGCGGCACTGTATTGTAATGGGCAAGGCGTATCAATTACCATCAGCTGAACGTCCTGCTCGTCTCGTCCCTTATCGTCATAAAAAAAGTAAAATCTAAGCAAAGTCTAAGTACCTACTCTCTATAGATGCCTAAGAAAAGTATAAAGTAGGAATCGTACGAAACAACCGACTTAAGACGTTTTTTGCAGCAATTCTTAATAAATTATCTTTTATGCAAAATGCATCTAAATAAATATCGTCCCTTATTAAAACAAAATCGAAATACCCTTTATTCACTCGAAATTTCAATCTACCCTCACATACAAGTTCTTACAAACTACACTTATAAATTGTAACCAAACCGAGTAGAACTCGAATACCGGCTACTAAATAAGACGGTCCATAAATTCTTCAAAGGCATTAACAAAAATAACAAAATCCGAAAAGCCTTTAGAGCTACCGAACTATAATTTATGGATCGACCATCGGGCTCCGAAGAGGGGAAATAAAAAAAAAAAACAGCGGAGACACAAAACGGCGAAATTGGAAATAATTTTGCGATAGCATCGTTGAACGGACAATTTCTTTATTCCTTTGCATGGTTTTGGTTGTCACGAGGGAAATTATGAATGTTTGGATTGCCAAAGTACCTTAAACTTTTTTTTTAAATGAAATTAAGGGTCGAGATGAGCAGGACGTTCAGCTGATGGTAATTGATACGCCCAAAAATACTGAGCGGCACTACAACTGCGCTTGTCACCTTGAGACATAAGATGTTAAGTCTCATTTGACAAGCTACGGCGCCCTTCAGACATTCAGTAATGCTTGCACATTACTGCTTCACGGCAGAAATAGGCGTCGTTGTGGTACCTACCCATAATCTAGGCGGCATCCTGTGCAAAGGAGCCGCCCTCACTGTTGGGAAGATACACTATCTTCGGGTGAAATATGCTGTTATGTTTAAAAAAAAATAGGGATCCTTACTAAAACTTCAATAATATATATAACCCAAGGTGTAAAAAATACCTAAAATATTCTTTACTTATACATCGATGATAGAATAAAATAAAGTGTCGGAATAGTATATGTTATAAGTCGTGTTTTATTTTAAACTAGCTGACCCGACAGACGTTAAATAAAATAATGTTTTTATATGAATTTGTCAATAATATATCATAACATCAAAAATTACTTCGTAAAATATGCACCCTGCTGTCGTAATGAAATTGTTTCACAGCAGAACTGTCAAACCGTGCGTCAATAAATTCTCTCATAGAAATTATGTATGGACACAACAAAGGAAAAAAAAAATATTGTTTTTATTTAATTTAGTATCATTTTCCCATTTATTCACCTTTTAAACCTTCTCTGGACTTCCACAAATAATTCAAGACCAAAATTAGCCAAATCAGTCCAGCCGTTCTCGAGTTTTAGCGAGACTAACGAACAGCAATTCATTTTTATATATTGAATTGTCGCTACGTGCTAAGTCCTGTGTCGCGGGCTATGAGCTAGTATATTTTTTATATTGACACACTTTACCACAAATTATCTTGCCCCAAACTAGGCATAGCCTGTACTATGGGTACAAGACAACGATATATTTGATACAATACTTAATGGCCCAGAGGCGCGGAAGATGTTCAAAGTACTATCTTCGCGCCTCAATAAGGCTACTGGTAACCCAAGCGCTGGCAGCTATTTCGGTCAACGGATCAGTGTACTTATCCAAAGCGGAAATGCTGCCAGGATTCTTGGTACGCTTCCACGTAATGATAGTTTTAATTTTATGTAGTCATAGTATTGTAAATATAGATATACTTACATAAACATACATATAAACATCCATAACTCTTAAAACAAACATTCATGTTCATCATATAAATGTTTGCACCTAACGGGATTAGAACCCGGGACCTCGAGCGCAGTAGGCATGCTCACTAACCACTGGGTTATAAAGGTCGTCTCACTAGCCACTGGGCTATATAGGTCATCTAAATAAATTATAGATAGTGTAGAATAAAAAAGGCACTCACTTTGAATAATTATTACAATTACAAAAACTTATATACATGGGCAAATGAGACTTAACGTCTTATGTCTCAAGGTGACTAGCGCGGTTTTAGTGCCGCTCAGAATTTTTGGGGTTTTTCAAGAATCCTTAGCGGAACTGCATTGTGATGGTGAGCAGGGCGTATCAATTACCATCAGCTGATCGTCCTGCTCGGTCCGTCACTTATTATCATTAAAATAAAACAACCCTTCTAAAAACCTTAAATGTAGCAAAATACTTTCTTACCCAAAGCTTACGGTTCATAAACAGTCACGACGAAACGATTTTAGATGGTTTGGTCACGAAGTAAGGAAGGATGAAAGTATATTGGCCCCACTAATTTATATCTAAGTGGATGGAAGTGTTAGGAAAGGTCGAGATAGGTGCACATTCCACGATCATGGCCAAGTCTAGGAAAAGAGGCCTTTATTATTATTATTTACAGAGGGTGGCTATATGGCTAGTCCGGATTGGGTCCTGGTAACATCGCTTTCAGAATTGAACTATTGTGTTCGCTACTCATACTCATAGCTCGCCGTCAAACCCTGCCGCCTTTACGAACCGCAGTATCTTCATGACGTGAGTATTTCTAACAGGATCTGTGAGTAGGGTTTAGTCGCCAAGGATGGTGTTACGCTTATGCATTAGTGGGCCGCAATCGCAGAGGAGATGAAGAGGCATTTCATTGGCCTCAAGGCAAAATCTGCAAGTTCTTTCGTTTTTTATTCCGACCACACTGAGCTGTTTATTTAGGCGACAGTGCCCAGTTAGCATCCTGGTGAATATGCATAGGTTTTTCCTGCTCAATGATAGGGCTTCATTCGCGTTTCTGTTACTGAAAGCCTTTATCGGTGCTTAGGAATGGTTTTTAGTCGGCTTCCTGCGCAAAGGAGCCTCCTACTGGTAAGTTGTCTTTGGTTCGATCATATAAACATATATTATAACTCATTTGTTTATTTCCTTTACCGTTTTTACTACCATTAACCTTTTTACCTAATTACTAGTAAGAATAGTTCATATTTGATCGAAGCTCGCCGGTTATTAGTGTATAGGTATACTAAGTACGAACGCAGTGTGTCGCTAATCAGAGTATCAAGACATGAGACGGTTTCAAATGTTATCATATGAGATGAGACATTAAGATATAACTGGTCGCCACCGTGTCACGCGTCCACTATACAGGTTGTACACTTTTGTATGGTGAATATTATAATGCTTTTTATTTTATGTATAATAAAGATAAGTGCAGAAGACTAAAAATTATATGTTAAAATATTAAAAATGTTACTTAAAGTAAAGGTTGCTATTACTTTACTCTATTTTTTACTTTTCTACTAATTTATTTTAAAATATCAGATGACAAACCGTCTTATTTATAATAAAGGAATTCTTATACTAAAATTATTTTAGCTGTTGAACCGCTTTCTCCCTTTCTGTAAAAAAATATTTTTTGTACTAAATAAAATCACAAAGCTAAAATAGGTATATTATTATATACCTAGGTATTGTATATATTATACTTTTTGGCCAATTCATTCTTAGAAAAAATATAATGAAACGTGGTATAAATTTACACTAAATAAAAAACTATAAAAAACCGGTCAAGTACGATTCGGACGAATGTTGTGGTGTTAACATACAAGATATCTATATCTTTTATCGACTCTTTCTAAAGGATTTTTTTTTTAATTTAAACGGCAGCCAGTTTGGATTTCGTCACCTTGGATTTTTATTGATTGTTGTTATAGCGACAATACGATATCTACAAATTAAATTTTTACCAAAACATATGCACCTGGCGGGATTCGATCCCGTGCCCCTCAGCTTATGTCCCAGCGCTCTTCCAACTAAGCCAACCGTCCGCTTCCCGCATGATCCGTATACCTTGGTATGTTTCTTAATCTCTCGAGTTGTGGCTCCATCTACAGGATCTAATACACTATCTGTCGAAATTTTTTCTGGCTAGCTATTCCGGTATATCGGATACAGCCTGCTAACAGACATATGGACGGACAGACATAATAAGGTATTATGTAAAAATATCACGAAAATTACATTAAGTATCCAAAAAAAATCATTCAATTTGTATACACCCTGTATACAAGTTTGGTGACTGTAACGATTAGTCAAAATATCTCGTTATGTTGGTCCCACCTTTAATTTTTAATCGTTTGTTGTGGAAACTGGTTTGCACTGGTTTGTGATAGCGTATGGACCTGAATTGATATAAGGACTATTAGGTGATCACTTTCTGCCCATAGATTCCCATTAAATCGTTTTACTGTCGTAAAATAATATATAGGAAATCTACATGTAAATATTTATATTAGGTATTCCTTAGTTAGACTATAGTTTATTTTCAATTATTGTCTCATTTGCTATATTGTTTCCAAATATATTTTAAGTTAAATAGTATCACCTCGTAGAACATTCGTCGACCAAATTGGGGACGTTTTGAGAAAAGGAGAGGTCCGAAGCACCCGGCGAGCATGTATGAAAAGAGTAATGAATGTAGAGGAAGCGCGTGAGGTTTGTAAGGATAGAAGCAAATGGCACTCTATTGTCTCTGCCTACCACTTCTATTGTCTCTGCCTACCACTTCTATTGTCTCTGCCTACCACGACGGGAGCAAGGCGTGAGTGTGTATGTATGTATGTATTAAATAGTATAAACAAAAACAAATATAAAAAGTTTCATATGAGAATTTAAAATATTTCTTGTTAATTACGAAATTTTTTAGAATGTAATTGTTGCAATAACTGTTTCGTTTGCCCTGTTCTTGTTCTTGCCGTGTTTGCACTGTCAAACTGTGCATCATAAATTTATCTAATAGTAATTATTCATACAGAATTTATCAGTGGGAGGCTCTTTTGCACCGGACGCCGGCGAAATTATTGGTACCTACCACAACAGCGCCTATTTCTGACTTGAAAACTTATGTCCAAAGGTGCCGAGCGCAATCGTAGTGCCGCTCAGAATTTTTTAGGTTTTTCAAGAATACAGAGCGGCACTGCATTATAATCTGCAGGGCGTACAAATTACCATCAGCTGAACGTCCTGCTCGTCCCGTCCCTTATTTCCATAAAAAAAGTTGCGTTTAGAAGTATTTTATCATCTCTTGCAGACGCACTGGTATGTGCATTATAGTATTCATATTACATTTGTAATAAATGCATAAAGGACATTACACTGCTCTGTGATAAGGTTGCATCTGTTATCTTATCTACTATCAACCTTAAACTCATTTAAATGCACTAGTGACGACATACGGAATAAAATATATTAATAGATTTAACCTTTTTTAACACATACACTAGTTTCAGTTAAACAGTTGACGACCGCATAGCCGAATGGTTAGTGACCCTGATTACTAAGCCCGGGTTCGAACCCCGGTAAGTACATTCATTTATATGATGAATATGGATGTTTTGTTTTCGAGTCATGGATGTTTATATGTATTTATGTAAGTTGGAGTAAATATATTGTATTGAATATGTCGTTGTCTTGTACCCATAGCACAGGCCATGCCTAGTTTGGGGCAAGATGATTTGTGTTTTAAGTGTGTCAATATTATTATATTTACTAGCTGACCCGACAGAAGTTGTTCTGTAGATAATAAAAAAAATACTGTTTTATAGGATTTTGCCAATAATATTTCAAAAAATCAAGAATTACTTCGTAAAAAATGCTCCCTGTTGTTATAATGAAATTGTTTCACAGCGGACCTGTCAAACCGTGCGTTACTAAATATGTCCATACAATACAAATATTGAAAATAAAAATTATTATGGTTTCCAAATCGAAATATAAACTATCCTATCTCTCAAGTTGGATCAAACTGCACGCCATGAAGTAATCCCTATTAAAATCCCTTCATTAGTAAACTAATCCATCGCGGGAGTCCATCGCGGACAAACAACGTGTCACGTAATTTATATATATTAATTTAAAAAAAAAATCGGCCAAGTGCGATTCTGACTCGCCCATGAAGGGTTCCGTAGCAGCAAGTAACATAATATAAAAGTTCTTGTAGTTCGTTGTATGGATTTATCAAGTATTAAAAAAAACTACTTAATAGATCTCGTTCAAAACAATTTTCGGTGGAAGTTTGCATGGTAATGTACATCATATTATATTTTTGTTAGAAGTTACTGGGGGAGAAAATTTTACTACATAGGACGTGTTTCTCGCGCAAACTATTGAGTTTAGAAAAAAATGATATTAGGAACTTCAATAGAGAGGCCAGAAAGAAACGCATTGCAACTCTTTTAAGCCATCAAATATATTTATCAATTTTCAAAATCATGTAGCTAATCCATGTGACATTTTAAAATTCTGTGAGGTGTATCACATATTTACAAAAATCCCCTTGTCATCTCAGGTATTATGATAACAATGCAATTTTTAGGCAATATATTAATATATATATTACGTGACACGTTGTTTGTCCGCGATGGACTCCTAAACTAATGAACGGATTTTAATGGGGATTACTTCATGGAGTGCTGCTTGGTCCAACTTGAGAGATAGGATAGTATTTATTTCGATTCTTGACCCATAATTATTTTTATTTTCAATATTTGTTTTGTATGGACATATTTTCTATGAGAGAATTTAGTGACGCACGAGTTCCGCTGTAAAACAATTTCATTATAACAACGGGGAGCAAATTTTACGAAATAATTCTTGATGTTTTCAAGTATTATTGGCAAATTCCTATAAAACAGTGTTTTTTTATCATCTACAGAACAACGTCTGTCGGGGCAGCTTGTATTTTATAAGTATAAAGATACCTTGTAACTTATGTAGGTATTTAGAAAATTATTGCAAAAACAATACCTAAATGCTAAATAATATTTATATAATAGTATGTAATAATAATAATAATAATAATTATGTAAGTAGTAGCAGAAAACTGATCCTGATTGAAGCCCCATTTCGTCAATTTTGTGTGAAGAGGTAAGGGATAATCGTTTTTACGACATTAAATATCAAAATTTCAAAGCAAAAATTTCCCACTAATTGGAGATAAAGAAGTAATCTATTTGTGGCAAACTTTAGTTTTGTAGATATAGTTTCATTTCATCACAAACTCTACCGAAAAATATCTTATTTTTGTCGGATTCGTAAACGCGTCCTTAAAACGCATTTATATCAATCAACCTCTTAACTTTATGTTCTTATAATAATATTTATTTAAAGGGTTTATATAACTTTAGGTAATCTAAAGAAAAAAGAAACTTAATCTCTTGAATTTTAAATGCTTGATTTTTTTATAAGATTTTTTTTTACGTTTAACTTACCGTAATAAAATAAAATAAAAACTTGCAACGACGGCTGTGACAATTAATTATTAAATAACGAATACGGCTGTATGGGCTTGAACCCTTTGCCTATCCTAATAATGGACGAAGAAACCAAATAAAATCATAGGTTTTCATTTATGCTCGCATCACGGAAACACTACTGGATAAATTTAAATGAAGTCTTCTAAGTTTTATTCCTTATACCCTTGGCCCTTTTCCTTAAAAAGAATATCACGATAACTTCATTTCATATAAAGTTATTAAAGTTTTAAGAAACAGATTTTTACTACATGCTCAGTCATGTGTATGCGGACAAAGTCACGGTTATCAACTACTTATTAATATAATATTAGGACGTAATGCGAAAACTTTGAATTATCATTAATAATAAAGCAAATATTTGGTTATTTAAATTATTGTTTGTTTTTGTTTGATTGTGTTTTTATGACAAGTTTATCTGATGAACCTAAAATATTATGAACAGTACTTCGATTGCGCTCTGTATTTTACAAAGCATTGTCGCTCAGGGTTCTTGACTAGCACAAAATTCTGAGCGGCATTGAAACTACGCATACTTTGAGACAGAATATATAAATTATATTGTTATCTTTCATTAGCCCAATAATTTCATTAGCTTCCCCCTCAAACCGAAATATAAAAATGCTTCAGCTAACTAAATTTCATGCAAAGAATTCGGCAGTCGATGAAAAACTAGATATTGTCGGCATAAAATTCTATAATGTAATGACAAATTCAAATAAGTTTTTTGTCAATTAACGCCATTTTTAACCTCTTGTCAATTGGCTACTTATAACACAATATAAATTGACTCATGTTACGATGGCATCTTATAAATTGAAATGTGAAATGTTAATACATCCATGACCGTATGCGGTGATTTTCACAAAGTTTCGAAGCGCTCACTTCTTCGAAGAGTATTGTTTGCAACAACTCCCTGTAGTTATGTGCTCCTGGTATGTTGAATCTATATTGTTGACCGTCTAACAATGATGTTTTCTCTTTCGCGTATAAACAACAAGAAGACAGACAGTATTTTTCTTATATGCTACTAGATTATCAGCGGTTTTTCAAACTTTATAAAACTATTTAGATTTTAGGGGACAGATGTCGTACGACACAAAACCGTTCCAGCATCAACTTAATTCAACGTCCAATTAATTGCTACGAAGTCCTTTTCCACAAGATGGCGCTGTTACATTGATGCGAAAGCCGGATTTTTTTATGGGAAAGGAGTACAAAAGAACATATTATAATTTATATTTATATATAGTTTATTCGTTATTACTTTTTATGAAATGATATATATTAATAGCTGACCCGACAGACGTTGTTCTGCAGATAGTAAAAAAAAACTGTTTTATAGGAATTTGCCAATAATATTTCAAAACATCAAGACATATTTCGTACATAATGCTCCCTGTTGTTATAATGAAATTGTTTCACGGCAGAACTGTCAAACCGTGCGTCACTAAATTCTCTCATAGAAAATGTGTCCATACAAAACAAATATTGAAAATAATAATAATTATGAGTCCCAAATCGAAATAAAAACTATCCTATCTCTCAAGTTGGACCAAACTGCACTCCATGAAGTAATCCCCATTAAAATCCGTTCATTAGTTTAGGAGTCCATCGCGGACAAACAACGTGTCACGTAATTTATATATATTAAGATATACTTTGGCGCATCTTTGACGGATATTTTATAAATTGAAACGCTTCGCTTAGGTACTTATTTAAATGAACACTTAATAATTATAAAATTCAAGACTGACAGCTGTTCAAAGTACTTTTTTTTTCTGTAAATTTAGAAATATAATAATAAAACTATGGTATAATATTTAATTTGAAATATTTGAACCTACATTAAATATTTTAATTAATATTATGGAATATATTCAGATATTTTCATGTAGGTGCATTTTGCATAATAACTATTACCGTAATGAATACTTAAGATAACTGACATTTAGATAACAAAAAATGCCTTAAGTCGGTTGTTAGGTTCGATTCCTGCTGTGTATTTTCCTAAGTCTGTGATATATAGAGCTTACTTAGAATTTGCTCAGACTTTTTTTATGGCAATAAGGGACGAGACGAGCAGGACGTTCACCTGATGGTAATTGATACGCCCTGCCCATTCAACAATTCAGTGCCGCTCAGGATTCTTGAAAATCCCAAAAATTCTGATCAGCACTACAATTCCGCTCGTCACTTTGAGACATAAGATGTTAAGTCTCATTTGCTCAGTAATTTCGCTAGCTACACCGCCCTTCGGACCGAAACACAGTAATCCTTACACATTACTGTTTCACGGCAGAAATAGGCGCCGTTGTGGTACCCAAAATCTAGCCGGCATCCTGTGCAAAGGAGCCTCCCACTGGTAAAGTTAATTAAGTTAAGTTTAAGTTAGTTAGTCAAAGGAGCGTGCTTCTCAAAAGAACGTGATACGCACTTTGAGTACTAGGAAAACATAATCGTGGAAGAAGTAAGATATAATTCCTGAAATCCAATTAGATCTACGGCACACGTAGCAATGTGCATGACTGATAGCTTATCAGATAAGCCTTATCACGAGCAATGGAGCAAAAATCACTTGCAATCATTGTACTTTATGCATTTACATCGACTTACATATTTGGCACATGTTTTTATAGATTATATTTTATGTTATTAACATGTTTTCTATAAGTCTAGGTATTATTATGATTAGATTTTTCAAATAACGCATTATTTAATTAAATAATTGAAACTACAAAAAGTAAAATGATAATGTTGCAAAGAATTAATATAATATAATCATATTATATTAATTCTTTGCAATCGCTTAAAAGGCATAAAAGGCATTTATTTTCTCAAAATTGATTGATTCCTTTAGAATTCTTTTTGATGTCATTTATAATATACTAGACACTACTACCGCTTCGGAAACAAATGGCGCTCTGAGAGGGAGAAGAAGCTGCGCAAGAAAATTTCCCAGAATTTTTTTGCTATTGCTAAAAATATGTAAATATATTATATTATATATAATATATTTGAATGATATAAAAATCATATAAACATGCATATAATATCTATTGTTGCTCGGAGTGTGAATAGATGTGAAAACTAGATTCAGGTTGATAATTTTTATTCAAATATTCAAATTTTAATACTAAAAGTTATAAGTTTTCACTTCAATCGGCAGTCTCTACAACTACCAATTATTTTTAAATGCTCGCCTAATGTCATGACGTCACTAAGATGGCGGCCGGTTCATATAACAACTTGCGGGGATTATATTCCTAGTCATAGGAGATTTGTAAGTTCATTCACCCTTTCGTGAATCACCAATGAATCATTCAATCGATTTAGGAAGTCGGAAAGAATCATCAGCATCGATTGTGTCCGAGAAGAATCGAGTGCTGAGTTGAGTTCGATATCTCGATCGTCGGAACGCTGAGCGGTTCGTTTGTCAACAATGGTTATTGTTTGAGCCGTGTTTGAAAATATCGGCACCCTGGGAGCATTTGATAACAGCTCGCGATCTTTTCAATTAATACTACGGTTCCGTACGAAGACTCCACTATCTGTCCGTCGATGAAAAGTTAAAAAATTAAAACCAAGATGGCGAATTTCAAAATGGCTGCTATGCTACTATAGATGTTCCTTTTACAAAACTAAAAAAAATAAGGCCAGGTTTAAAAAAAGAACTACAAAGCTAGTATGAAATGGTATTACTCGTACTAAGGGTTGTAAGCCGGAAAAAAATAAAACTATTTAAACAATTTGTTAAGCTTTTAAAGTGATAACCCTTACATCTAGGATTAATACACAAATAAACGGAACGCCGGAGGTCGTGGGTTCGAGTCCCGCATCGTTTATAAAAATTTGTCTTCAAATTTTATTTGTGTATTAATCCTAGAAGTGAGGGTTATCACTTTGAAAACATAACAAATTGTTTAGATTTACAAGAGCGACATCTCAAGTCAATTTCCTATTAAGCAAATATTGGGGTTGAGCAGGTTATCAACTGTAAAGTAGATCCTGTAGATGAAGCCACAACCTGAGAGTTGAACAAAGCATACAAGATTTTATAACGAACGATACGTAACTCGAACGGTTAGCTCAATTGGCCAGAGCATCGTTCATAAAATTTTGTTTTTCAAATTTTATTTGTGTAAAATAGAACTGGTTGAAGTGTATATACATAGAAAACATTGTTCGGTTTTGTTGAACCTGTTTTCTCTATATTCTGAGCTATAACTATATTACGTTCAGTTATTTATATTATAAGAAAAGATTTTCTTGAATTAACCGCTATGTAAAGATTTTTCCATCCATCTTCATCGCTGAGCCACATGACAGCAAAGTTTCAAGACGGTTATACTCTCGCGGTATTAACGAGTTAGTGAGGGTTAAAACACTCCACAGACGTTTACGATTCTAACTACTAGTTTAGATTTTTACTATTAATGATCGTTAAATTTTAAATCGGTTCCATTAAGCCAACCCCTAAAGCGAATGGAATTAGCAAGTTACTTACTTACTTACGCCGGGTAGGTACTTACCTTTTTTTTATGACAATAAGGGACGAGACGAGCAGGACGTTTAGCTGATGCACGTAATTGATACGCCCTGCCCATAACAATGTAGTGCCACTCTGGATTGTTGAAAATCCCAAAAATTCTGATCAGCGCTCGTCACCTTGAGACATAAGATATTGAGTCTCATTTGCCCAGTAAATTCACTAGCTACGGCGCCCTTCAGACTGAAGCACAATAATGCTTATAGATTACTGCTTCATGGCAGAAGTAGGCGCCATTGTGGTACCCATAATATAGTCAGCATCCTGTGCAAAGGAGCCTCCCATTGGGGAATACACCTATCTGCCTTCTGCTCTACGAGACAAGCACATACCAAGATTACGTAATAGAGTAGAAGTTATGATTAAAAGAACTATATTATTAGTTAGGAATGTGTTGTTTTCTAACAGATATTTATATTTACATGAACACAGAGAAAAAATAACAATGAGTCTAGCGTCTGTTTACGATTGATTACAATAATATTTAGATCTTAAACTATTTGCTTTTTATATCATGATGTCAGGTCAGCCATTTTGTAAACGTTTACGTCAGAAATTAATGAACATTGATCCCACTTAAGTAATCGTAATAGCCGTAAACAGAAAACCCAAAAAAATACTTCATTAATTAATAAATACACGTGTAATAATTGGGTTTATGCGAAAAATACTCGTTACAAGTTGTCGTGCCTCGAATCTTTTTTCTCGAGCACTGGATACTTAAATTGACCAAGTTTTTCTTTGAGTACAGGGGAGATCTGCCAGCTGAGGCCTAAAGGTGTAATCTGCTTTCATTTTGAATAGTGATGTGTTAACTTTTTTAATTCATTAATACCGATTAATGTTATTTGAATTGATTAAATACTTCGACCGAACTTCAGCACAGGCATTTTCTTTGCACGTACAGCCATGTGCTAAACTTCTATATGTGTAACATTTAAACCATGCGCTTACCTTAAGGGCTTCATACACGGCAGCTGTTATATATATAAATGTACATATCTATATCTTTAAATTATCTTATTGTGTCACACACATAACAGGTAATATAAGCTTCATTATAACCTTCATTCCTTTGTTATACAACCAGAC
The DNA here is from genome assembly GCA_949711755.1 of Leptidea juvernica. Classification (NCBI taxonomy): domain Eukaryota; kingdom Metazoa; phylum Arthropoda; class Insecta; order Lepidoptera; family Pieridae; genus Leptidea; species Leptidea juvernica. Next base: position 13,322,646 of record CATIXQ010000012.1, on the reverse strand, counting down.
TTATTTACAATACTACGACTACATAAAATTAAAACTATCATTACGTGGAAGCGTACCAAGAATACTGGCAGCATTACCCCGTTGGATAGCAAGGCTGATCCGTTGACCGAAATAGCTGCCAGCGCTTGGGTTTCCAGTAGCCTTATTGAGGCGCGAAGATAGTATTTTGAACATTCTCCGCGCCTCTGGGCCCCACGGGCCAAGTGTCTCGACACCAAACGGCACAAAGATGTATGACTCACTGAGACCAACATATTTGCGACGCTTGCTGTCTTCGGCAGTCGAAGCAGCAGCCCCAGCACCAACTGACGTAACATGGACATGAGAAGGAGCCAGAGTGTCGACGCAAGTAGCGTCCCACACCAGCGCCCTTCCCCGTGCCCAAGCCACCAGCGTCATTCCATCAGGACGCTTGCCATCGCGGCGGGTAATACCATTTGGCTCTAAAACAGCTGGTATATTAAGAGCGGCAAATGCCCTGCGGATGACTTCATTAATGCTGGCGTGACGACTGATACGGCCTGCCGATTTTAGGCAGGATAACCCGTGGCGTCCAAGAGCATCTACCTGAACGCCACATCTACATTGATGTGGTTCATTCAGTTTTATACCTAGCCGGAGTGATACGCATATTGACAATGTCATATTGTCAAGTAGCGTTCCAATCGGCGCAGAAGGCAAGGCTTGTAACCAAAAGCCCGACTCATTTTGTGTCACGGCCAAAAGACGAGCATGCTCTGTTATGTCAGTAGATGAGATCAATAGATCATCAAAGGCTGACTTACAAAGAAGTGCGTCCCATGCTTTTTGACACTTTAAATCGTCTGGAAAATTTTGAATGTTTGCAATATTTAGCCAAGCATTGTTAGCTTCGTTCAAATACACAATCTCTGAGTTACCTGGTACATGATTTACAATTCTAGTAACCAAAGGCTGCGCACTATGAACTGAAGATAGAAATGCTGGTAAGGCAACGCCCGAAACTTTGCGAGTACCCAAACCACCAAACCGTATCGGTAAAGAGGCTTGAGACCATGCACGATCTGTAAACGCGCAATTCAAAACGGTTTCTAAAATATTTTTAAGTGAAATATCAATCACATCAAGCAAATTTGGAAATTTCCATAACGGGCTAGACCTTAAGAGGTACGTAAATTTTGGAACAAATAAACAAGACCGAATAATAGTTAAGGCCATATGAGAATTAATTTTTAATAATCTGTCCGAAACATTATTAAATTTTTTAATGTGATCGTTTAAGATCGTTGGAATTGAAACAGGAAATAATGGAGCTCCAAGAAGGTCAAGTGAATTCTTATCCAAAACTTTAATATTGGGGGCCAGAACATTAAATTTATTGGTAATATCAACCCGGTCTGAAATTTGGAAATTTTCGCCGATAAAAAGCTCGCATTTTGAAAAATTTAACTCAAGGCCGATTGAGCTAAAACTTTCTATTACAACTTTCAAATCATCTAAAACAGAGTCCACTTCACCACCCAAAGTACCATCATCCAAGTACCAAACATTAAATTTTGATTTTAGTTTTGTTATGGCGGAATGAATGGCAAGGCTAAATATTGCTGGACCAAGAGGGTCGCCTTGCTGACAGCCAACAGAAGACCAAATATTATGATTTTTGAATAATAATTTGGATGGTTTACTATAACATTGCCAAATATAATGATATATTGAAGGAATTGAATTTTTAACTTCTCTCAGCAGAGCTCCCCTATCAACAGAGTTAAAAGCATTTTTCACATCTAATTTTAAAAAGACATCACCAGAGTTCCTCTCCAAAAAAGTTCGCGCAGCGTGGACTGCAGCTTCGCAACCACTTTTGCAGCCGAAACCCAACTGAGTTGGAATGAATTTAGTTGATAGGAAAGGAGAAATATGTTTACAACAAATTTTAGAAACAAGGCGTCGAAATGTGCAGCCCACGGCTATAGGACGAATACCACCATCTTTTTTCTTAAGAGCACATATATTCGCACCATATAAAATTTCGGTAATTTCGGTATTAACTTTTCCAGAAAGCATGAGATTTACTAAGAGAACAATGTCCTCAAGCAACGCTCTACCCGCATCCCCTGTGGAAGGACATACCAGATCTTTCAGATGCTGGGGTGTCAGTCCATCGGGGCCGCCGGCAGAACCAGTCTTAAAGGACATTATTGCTTTTAGTACCAGACTTTGTATTGAGATTTTTAAAGATGTATCGATATATAAATGTATATTTTTGTATCGCTTTGTATCTTAAGATATCAAAATGTGAAAACGTACATTATAGCTCTGTGGGTTTTTTTTTGTGATGGAATAGGAGGACAAACGAGCGTACGGGTCACCTGGTGTTAAGTGATCACCGCCGCCCACATTCTCTTGCAACACCAGAGGAATCACAAGAGAGTTGCCGGCCTTTAAGGAAGGTGTACGCGCTTTTTTTGAAAGTCCCCATGTCGTATCGTCCCGGAAACACCGCACAAGGAAGCTCATTCCACATCTTAGTAGTACGAGGAAGAAAGCTCCTTGAAAACCGCACTGTGGAGGACCGCCACACATCCAGATGGTGGGGATGATATCCTAACTTGTGGCGTGACGTGCGAAGGTGGAAGGTGTGTCTCACACAGATAGAATTGTGTGGTCTTCTGTTGATTTCTATCGAAAGATGTAATGAGATGTATCGTGCTATAATGTACATCTTTATCTGCCCTTTGTGAAGATCCTTAGGGACAGCAAAGATCTTTAATATATCTGGTTGTTTCCCAGCGGGGATCGGAACCTCAATCCGTTTCTAAATGGGTTGAAACACAATGTTCTCTAAAATAAATTTAATTGTGTCGGGTTTTATCCGGAACGAAACGACGTCTTTCAATGCTTATGTGTTACATGAACTATTACGTCACAAGTTATCTGCGACGTCACAACATTCACGTGTACTAGACATAAGTTGATTGGATAATCTATTTGCTAAATGATCATTTCGGTAGTGTGTATACAACTAGTGTGGCCATAAATTATGTAATAAAATTCTGAAAAATTATGAAAGACAAGACCAATATTTATATGTTTAATCTTATGTACCCACCCGGATCTGAGAAACAGCAAAGAGGTGGGTGAAGCGAAGTGAAAATAGCAACAATAATATTCCCACAGCGGCGCTTATGTTCCGAGAACGTTCGGTGTCATTTGCGGCGCCGACTAACTTTCATATAAATTGGGAATCTCTCGACTCGTGTTACTTCCTGTGTGGTTATGTTTACCTGGTACTTGACTATGTGGTAGGTAATTTTGCGATTAATCTTATTAAGTGAAAACGTGGCAATATGTTATAATTTAACTATTTAAGTTCAGATGAATGTTCGTTATGTAATTTTGCAAAAATTTAAATTCAAACTTTTCTTTCAATTTCATTTAATTACCACTGATGCGTCCCCAAAATGTAACCATAACGTTTAACGGCCCTTTTCAATATTATGATACGTTTTGTAATCCAATATTTTTAGAATCTAGGTTTTATATAATCCATCAAAGAATCCTGAATCCGCTTTTCAAAATCTATATATAGTTTTGTAAACGCTCATCTGTCACTTTCATACAAATTCCCAAATACTAATTTTAAAATCTTAATATAATATATAAATTACGTGACACGTTGTTTGTCCGCTATGGACTCCTAAACTAATGAACG
>CATIXQ010000012.1:13300093-13313155 GCA_949711755.1 Leptidea juvernica | reverse complement strand
TTAGTGTGTTTGTTGCATCATTTTACATATTATATTGTAATTGAAATGATTTGTAAATCGATGTAAATGTAAATCTTGATATAAAAGAGTGGCAATGAGTTTCTTGCTACTTTTTCTCATTAGCTCAACCCTTTACGAAGTAGCGGTAGATTCAATAAGAAAAATATATTTTTTTTGACATTCATAAGTGTCATTTCCGTGACCTACGTGAATAAACTAATTTTGATTTTCGATTTTTGATTTTTTATAATTAAGATCTTGCGGAGTGCAAACTTTTAGAAAATTCGGGGCTTATTTATACAGGTGAAGCTTATTATGTATAACGAGGGTAGTTATAAATCAAATCAGAAATTGTAATGAAGGTTTTGTGACTCTAACTATAAGATAGCTGTCACCGTGAAAATCAGTATAGGCAAGTCATTTCTCACAAACTCACGTTATGTGAGAAATGAATGTGACTCAGCTGTCACGCCCGGCTATGTAACGATCGTTGAATAAAATCGGCTCGAGTCGACTAAGGGTGCGCAATCAGCCAGAGCAAAATATGCCAGGGTAATTTATACACAATTATAATTATATTGTAAATGTTATTTTTTTTTTATATTTTTTGTATATAGAACAAAATAATTGTTTTGTGTTACGTGTGTCCAGTGGTCTTTTCGTACAAACCGGCTTTTGTCAGCAGCTTACCTCGGACCCACTTAATAGGTAATAGTGCTCGTCTATAAAAATAAGTATTATCCCCGCAAGAGAAAATAGACCGCCATTTTACTTGATAGTTACACCAAGCAGATAGATGTATTAGTCACACATTTGCTTGCCTTTTCTTAAAAAAAAACTTTTGTGTTACTAACCGAGTTTTTTTTTAAAGTTACAAACTATTACGTAAGCTATTTGTCACAAACTGTGGCGTATACGTGAGAGAAAAAAATGTTTCCCTGTTTAAGTACTGTACCTACACTCAAACAGATTCATAAAAGAGAATCTGTAATTTTGTATTCACAAACAATGGAGGTGGTTTAGTTGTTAACCAGTAGGTAATACGAACGATTTTACACACAAGAAAAAACCGTTAAATAATTTAACACACAAGGCAAAAAACGATTTAACTCTGAATTTGATAGAAATATTTAATATCGCATTAATTGAATATATTTTCTTATAAATACAACAATTAGTTGCACAATCGTATAAGATTATAAATGAGTTGTTTAAACTTTGCAATCATAAGCATAGTAACAATTAAAACTACACGAGGTTAACTTTCACCGCGAGATGGCAGCACGGGTGTACAACTGTACAGGACGGTACAGCTACGCAATAAGTCATACAAGAGATACACTCGCAAACACAAGTGTTAAAAATAAACTTGCTTACGTCCACTTTCAATAGACAGTCACTCAAAGAATAATTTAAAAAAAAAATATTATGACTGTTCATTGATATTACATTTTTGAAAATTTAATATAAGTTCACAAAAATCGTCATCTTTTTGCTCATAATAGTGATTTTCATTGTTATAACAATAGAAATAATGGGATTGCTTGTATCTAATCTTGTAGGCTTCATAAGATACATAATAGCTTTAAGGGTAAATTTATACACTTTTATAATAAAGTCCCAGCCACTGTTCAGGCATTATCTATAAATAAATTCAAATGTTTTATTAAAAAATGGCTGTGTCGTAAATCCTACTACTCCATTATCTAAGTGATCGGATAGACTGGAAATAGAATATGACTATTTCATAGCAATAGCAATGACAGTATATTGTATATTTTATTGAAAAGAGCGCAAAAAAAGAATGTTGGGAGAGTTTCTTGCGCCGCTTCTTCTATCAGAGTGCCATTTGTTTCCGAAGCGGTAGTAGTATCAAATATATTAGAAATGACATAAAAGAGTATTCTAAAGGAATCAATTTTGAGAAAATAAATGCCTTTTATGGCTTTTGTCTTTTAATACACGTTTTCTAATCTAAGATTATTTAGAATCCAGTTTTTATCTAATCTGGTAGTCGATCTCCGCTCAGAAAAAACCGTGTTCTCCCTGAATTGGGAGTAATTTTTTCGCCCATAAAAAACGCGTGTAATAAAACTTCATCTAAAACCTTAAAGCTGATTCGGAGATACCCTAAAATGATTTAAATAAGTAAGAATACATAAGTTACAATGAACATTGTTAGATAGTATTTTCAGGTGGATTTTTTTCTAGATATTTTGAAAGAGGCTGTGGCACAGCCATCGTACGTATTGGGTCGCAATATAATACCAAAGTACGCAACCGTAGATACACTCACATATATCACACATAGAGGCCGTATTTGGTATATACACATACCATTATTACAATAAGTAAGTAAGCCTATACAACCAGAATACACCTTACTAAATAAATTAATAAAATAAATGAAACGCATTTGTACTCGACTGTACCAAATTTTGATATGGCAAGTCATTATGAGCCTGTGTGGGTGGTTAGATAGTATCGTGCTTAATGAAATAAGACTCAAATAAAAAATATAAACCGGCCAAGTACGGGTTGGCTGTTGTACACTTCCGTTTCGGGAATTAGGCGATACTTTTGTCGTACACACAACAGATTCCTGTGTGTTGGAGAAAATGTGAAATGTGAAACATTTAGAATTACCAAGTTCTTGTATCATTAAGTTGTTTCCTTAATCTGTTTGATGACCTTATAGTCTAGCGGTATGTAAGCCTGACTTCCAAACTAAAGGTATCGGGTTTGTTTGTAGCCTTCAAGCTATTTAATATATTTAAAATTTTATTTTAATGCAATGTTATTTAATAAAAATCAGAGGTCCGCTGAGTCTTACGTCCGTTCTTCTCTGTCCTGAGGCATATTTATCTAATATAAAAAATTCTCGTGTCACGTAATTGAACTCCTCCGAAACGGCTTGACTAATTTTCGTGAATCTTAACGTGCGTATCGGCTAGGGTGGAGCATTGTACAACATCTATTTTTCATCCCCCTAAATGTTAAGGTTTTATACCCCAAATTTTTTTTTTAATTTCTTTGACATTTTTTTTTTAAATTTGTTGAATTATGATACAGCATTAAAAATACATACAACTTCAAATTTTTACCCATCTACGATCAACACTTACTTTTGTATCGCGATTTTAATATTATTCTAAATCCATGCACAGACACGCAATAGAGTTGCAAGATGGCAATCGAATATAATGATTATTGTAGTACGATAAATTTTATTTACGATATATTTGGTAGGTCTGAGAATAGGTCATCATCTATTTTTATACCCCAAAATTTTAAATATTGAATTTTTTTATTACTTTATATGGCTGGGTCAGCTAGTTATTTATATATATTTTGACGTTTAATAAGTGATTCTAAAATCCTATTAAGTTAAGATTTGAAACTGTCGCTCTATTCACACTTAGCCGATTTTTCAAAGTAACATAATACTGTTAGCGACAGTAGTAATAACTAATGGTTGTGTTTAAGCATGATGTCTGGTCAGATATAGTTCACTGTGTGGGAGTAGCCTTATTGGGCTTAAAATCCAGGTGGCAATGACCTGGGTAATGGAGCGATAACCCAAATAACGAATAAATTTAATAATAGAATGCAATTTAAAAAAATAAAATAATAATATTACACTCGCTGAGTTTCTTGCGGCCTCCTTATGTGTGAATATTGCTTACGAAATGTGAATTCAGAATCCTATTTTCGAATAAAAAGTATTTTTCATTGAACCTTAATATTTTCCTCTCAACTTTGTCACTACACCTTCTCTGACCAAAACAATTTGTAAGCCAATCCATAAATAGCGACCTAAAAGTATCCAATAAAAATAACTAAGAAATTAAAAAAAAAAAGTACATTCCGAATATTAGCAGTAGAAGAACGATTTAGTTACACATAAATTAAGTTCGTTGGTGCACGTTTATGTAGTTAATTTGTTTTTAAAAATCGAAATAAACGTAAAAACTCCTATACGTGCGAGAAAGATAGTGCATCGGCAATACCACTCATACCTTCTTTAACACGTGTGATTTACGAGCTGCAGAAAGATAGAAAAGCATTTAAATGTGTGTATTTTTTTTTATTGTATGTAAAGTGTACCTTATAGTTTCTTCATATATATATACAAACATACAATCACACTTGTTTTCGTAGAGATGTAGTCAGAGATTACGAGCTTCCATAAAAGCCTTTTACATAGCATTTTTCTTACTTTTAATAAAAATAAATAAATATAGGAGTCACAGCTGTTGCTTTATATTAATTATAATTAAATTATCTATGATATGTTAGTTAATGTAATGTTTACGCAAATTAACCAAAAACATTGACCAAGGGAAGAACTTACAACACAGCATGAATCAAAAAAAGTTCTTGGCGACTTTGGCAAAAATTTTGGACCAACACCTAGATTATGACTATAAGACAATGACGTTCTATACATATAGACAATTCACCACATACAAAACCAAAGCCGAAATATGGCACATGACACCATAATAACCTTCGACTGCTATATCTACCTATACATTTCTGATTATGTCCTTTCATCTGTCCCATTCTGACAAACGGGTCTAGTCTGGGGACTTGTCAATAATATTGTACCATATTTAATAAAAAAATATTCGTTTTTTTTAATTTACTTCCGCTTTTTGCATATCAATCTTATATAACCTTACCGATGATAAGTCACACCATCTTTTATTTGAGTCGTTAATGTATTATTTAAGCACTTTTTATAGCACACTTAGGCTTTTTGATTGACACACGACTGAGGAGAAAAGTGTGCTTACATTGGCTTTAAGCACGCTTTTGCCGTTCTGTTATCAGACTGCGTATGATATGTCCATATGTATAGAACGCCATTGCTATAAGAGCTAAAATGATTAATTTGAAATAATAACGTAGTGGACACATATGACATTTGCAGTGTTATCTATGCTTATATATAATATTATAAAGCTGCAGTGTTTGTTTGTTTGTTTGTTTGTTTGTTTGTTTGAACGCGCTAATCTCTGGTACTACTGGTCCGATTTGAATGATTCTTTCAGTGTTGGGTAGTCCATTTATCGAGGAAGGCTATAGGCTATGTTTTTTTTTACCAAAATTAGGGATCCGTAATAAAATTGCTATTTTGTAACACAAGGTGTAAAATGGAAAACCTATTTTTGCGTGCGCTGCAAAAACTATTGACAATAGAACAAAATGATGTACAGGCTATAATATAGGCAATATTTTATTACTTATAAAACTATCGCGTGAATTATACTTTATATGGCAAAACAAAGTTTGCCGGGTCAGCTAGTTTATAATAATATGATTTATAGAGTTGTAAATAACGCGGGGTATTTCCCTAATCTTAGTCTGCTTAATGCATTAATCCCCGACAATTTTATTGTTATTATTATTAATTGTAGGTACATCTTGTATTATTGTTTATGATACACGCTGTGATATATTTTTATTTCATTACTTTACTTGATTTGAAATGATAAAACATAGGCCAAAATTAACATTTTTATTATGAATTATAGTGAACTTTAAAAATTTTCAATATTTTATTGTACCTTGTTATTTTATTTTATTATGCCGAATTCCACCTTCGCACGACACGCCACAAGTTAGGATATCATCCCCACCATCTAGATGTGTGGCGGTCTTCCACAGTGCGGTTTTCAAAGAGCTTTCTTCCACGTACTACAAAGCTGTGGAATGAACTTCCTTGTGCGGTGTTTCCGGGACGAAACGACATGGGTACCTTCAAAAAAAGCGCGTACACCTTCCTTAAAAGCCGGCAACGCTCCTGTGATTCCTCTGTTGTTGCAAGAGATTGTGGGCGGCGGTGATATTCCATAACTAACGTAACCATAACTTATTTTGAATCTAAATCGTCCAATTAATTGAAACGAGACGATTAAGTATATCAATACTTTAAATATACTTTTTAAACGACGACCCATATAGCCGAATGGTTAGTGACCCTGACTACTAAGCTAGTGATCCTGGGTTCGAATCCCGGTAGGTGCAATCATTTATATGATGAATATGGATGTTTGTTTTCGATATGTATTAATCTATGTTTAAAAGTTTATAAGTATATTGTATTAGATATATCATTGTCTTGTACCCATAGTACAGGGTATGCCTTTTAGTTTGGGGCAACATAATTTGTGTAAAAAGTGTTTCCAAGAAAAAAAACGTTATTCCACCTAAAAATGTTAACTGGAAAGGTCTTGAAACGTTGGGTTAGCTATAATAATAATAAAAATGTAACTTTTACGAAAAATCTAATTTAAAAACACATGCGTTCTTATTTTTTAAAAAGTATTTTATTTAAAAATCAAAGAAAATACTACGTCTACTGATGCCCTTATATTGAGCCATGTATCTGGGAGTGAGGAAGCATCAAAGCCTTATTGATATTCATGGTGTGACCCATGACCTTGGCGATGCCCTTGCGTTAATTGACTGAATTGCATGCCTTATACAGAGTGTGATTGCTACTTGTATGTATACTGCCCTTAATTATATAGATGTCGTGAGGAAAATACCAGTTCATTGCGAATATATGCGTATTTCATAAGTCAAACTTACACTGTGTTATAAATAAACACGAAATTATTGCAAATTCAAAACAGTTTCCCCCTTATTCATAATAGTCTGCTAACTTAAAGCATTGCTAATTCTCACTCTGTCTTCTTCTATTGACATAAGTCAGAATGAGAAAAAACACTCCTAAGCGGCTGTTTAAAAGTTAGCGGACCATTATGAATAAGGGGTTAGTCTTTAACTTAACTAAACTCGGAGTAAGTTTACACTTTTTCTGATAAAAAAAACGTCTGATCTGTTACAGGAAATATATAGTTTGTTGTATAACGAAAGGGCTAGAACGTAAAGAAAGTATTTAATGTCTTCATGACAGTGTTGCCATAAATGGACTGTCCATAAAACGCTCAACAGAAGTAGCAACATCCGAAAAAGTCCAGTCTTAAGATCTTATCAGGTAAAGATAAGCTTACTACGTTTTAATTGCTTTATATGTTAAATGAGTTGGTTGGTGAAAGCATTTATGTACCACGCACCATACATGATTATTTGGTCCCATTAGCTAGTAATACGACGATACAGGAAAAGTGCTTAAGGCGCGGTCATACCTCGATATCCACAAAAATTAGTTTCTTAGAGAGTCGATTACAATAAGACGCAATTAAAATATTCCGACGCAAAATATACAGTACAAAAAGAAGTACATAAAGAGGAATTAGAACCGAATAGAATATTTATATATAATTTGAAATATCCAATAAAAAATTTGGAAGTTGCTACCCAAAAATAAACTTTGGATTTAAAAATCTCTGAATTTACAGCGATAACAATATTCTTTTTTAAAAGAACTTAATAGAATTGTTATTTTCGTAAATTTAAACCGAACAATTATTCAATTTAATATGTATTTTTTTTATTAATAAAACAAAACCATTAAAATAAATGCCCATTTACAGCTTAGCCACATGATCAACACAAATATTGTACTATTGGTTGTACCGTTTACAATACTAGACAGTCCGCGCCTTAAAATTAAAACTTAAGCATCAATAGTTGTGCACAGTTGGACATACTAACATAGACTTAATTAATAAAAAGAAAACACACAGACACACACATACACACAGAGAGAGACACACGCACACACACACACACGCACACACACACACGCACACACACAAACCTCCTTTAAGTGAGTTTTCTAATTATGTATAATAATGTATAACCTTCTTGAACTGTCTTGATGCCAGTCCACTCCCTTATGTCCAGTGGGAGGCTCCTTTGCACAGGATGCCGGCTAGATTGTGGGTACCACAATCTATTTCTGCCGTGAAGCAGTTAAATGTAAGCATTACTGTGTCTCGGTCAGAAGAATTACTAGGCAAATGAGACTTAACATCTTATGTCTCAAGGTGACGAGCGCAACTGTGCTGCCGCTATGAATTTTTGGGTTTATCGTAAATCCTGAGCGGCACTACATTGTAATGGCGTATCAATTACCATCAGCTGAACGTCCTGCTCGTCTCGTCCCTTACTGTCATAAAAAAAGTTTCTGAGCCAGGATTTCTTTCTTCTTCCAGCACCTCTTTTCCCAGCAATTTTCCACATCAAAATAGTTTGCAGCAGGCGGTACCTATCGAAGCGCATTATATGACCGAGGTACCGGCTGTTTGACGGTTCTCACCAACTGTTTCGATACCGTTGCCTGTAAAAATACCGATAAATACATCAAACGAACCGCGTTAAGATTCCAGATTTATCCAGTTTTAAGAAACCTAGGTCCGATCGTGGCTTGGAAACTAAAACAACTTCTGCGAACGACAAAAATCCACACCGTTCTTAGAAGCCTAACAGACCGGTTATTGAAATTCAACGAGCGATGCCAATAATAATACAATTAATTCCGTATGCCTCTCTTCGTCTATGATGACGATGGCTTGTTGCCGTGTAATACAGCTTAGAATCGCGTGCCTGGTGAGTTATGAATTGTACGGTGGGGGGATGCCACTTGGGAGGTAATCTCAGAGGAAAATCATCTGTAACGATTTCCTTTATGTCGTCAGTGAGTTAATTATCCGCTAAATTTGAAAGATGATGGCAATGAGTGTCTTGGCACTGATAACAATATATGTCGAAGCCTAGTTTGTTGTCGTTTTCGATGTTCCTAACTATTAGATTAAACAGTTTCACATTTCTTTTGTTACTTAGATATATATTACATACTACATAGTTGACCCGACAGACGTTGTTCTGTATATAATAAATAAAGTAATGTTTTTTATTAATTTGTCAATAATATATCATAACATCAAGAATTATTTCGAAAAATATGCACCCTGTTGTTGTAATGAAATTGTTTCACAGCAGAACTGTCAAACCGTGCGTCAATAAATTCTCTCATAGAAAATATGTCCATACAAATCAAATATCGGACGACGGCGGACACATCAAAGGAAAAACAAAATTGTTGTTTTTATTTAATACCGAACACCTTCATATTCACCTTTTAAACCTTTCCTGGACTTCCACAAATAATTCAAGACCTAAATTTGCCAAATCGGTCCAGCCGTTCTCGAGTTTTAGCGAGAGTAACGAACAGCAATTCATTTTTATGTATATAGATTTAAGTTATTTGAGAAGTTTGAATAATGAAGATGATATCATAAAGTTTAGAAAGGAATAAAAAATATTGGCTTAAGTCTCGCAATAATTCATATCTTATTATAAATGCATAATTAGTAATAATTGAAGAACGTCCAATTTTTTTTTTTGTAAGATAAGGACAATTTTATTATTTAAAAGGCTTTTAGCTAACACAATTCATATATTGGATGTATCGCCTAACAAACTTATTTATTATGTATATAACAGCCATTGTAAAATACTCTATTTGATTGAAAAGAGTGGCCGTTGAGTTTCTTGTATGTTCTTCTCACGAGCTCTACGTTTTCCGAACGTATGGTAGATTCAGTGGTTTAAAAGAAATATTTGTAGAGAAGATTCAGAAGCGCTGAAGTAAAGCCTAATTTAATAAAGTTTGTTTGACTTTGACTTTGAAACGCCGGTCACATTTTCCATCACCAAGGAATCACCGGAGCGTTGCTCTTTAGGTAGGTGTAATTCCACCTTCGCACGCAACGCCACAAGTTAGGATATCATCCCCTCCAAGATGTGTGGCGGTCCTCCACAGTGCGGTTTTCAAGGAGCTTTTTTCCTCGTACTACAACGCTGTAGAATGAGCTTCCTTGTGCGGTGTTTCCGGGACGATACCACTTGGGTACCTTCAAAAAAAGCGCGTACACCTTCCTTAAAGGCCGGCAACGCTCTTGTGATTCCTCTGGTGTTGCAAGAGAATGTGGGCGGCGGTGATCACTTAACACCAGGTGACCCGTACGCTCGTTTGTCCTCCTATTCCATAAAAAAAGGTGTAAGGCACCAATGTCACCAGAGTTTGGTTTTACGTGGAAGAAAGTTCCTTGAAAAACGCACTGATGAGGATTGGAGACTTGGTGGGGATAATTTCCTTATTAATCAGAGGAAAACTCGTGTTGCCTTGTTTTAATAAAATCTTTATATTACTTAACATCTCTACCTCTCTATGTAGAAACTTATTTTATTAAAGAGTTTCTTATCATCGTCAGTGGGAAGCTCCTTTGCACCGGACACCGGCTAGATTATGGGTATCACAACGGCGCCTATTTCTGCCCTGAAGCAGTAATGTGTTAACATTACTGTGTTTCGGTCTGAAGGCCGCCGTAGCTAGTGAAATTACTGGGCAAATGAGGCTTAACATCTTATGTCTCAAGGTGATGAGCGCAATTGTAGCGCTTATCAGAATTTTAGGGATTATTAAAAATCCTGAGTGGCACTACATTGTAATGGGCAGGGCGTATCAATTACCATCAGCACAACGTCCTGCTCGTCTCGTTCCTTATTCTCATAAAAAAAAAACCAATTCAAATATATTTTTTAAGTTCTATCTGGCTTGCTTAGTAAAAAATACATAAAATCAACGACTCCTTATTAAAAGATATTTCACTGACGCCTATCAATCATAATTAATATATCTTCTAAGTTATGAATAAGTATTTAGCAAGTCGTGGCTAAGTGAACAAGTTAATAGGCTTCGCGGTCGTAGGTGTTATATCGTTATTTGCTAAGATAATGTTGCTTAAAGGTTGAGTTTAATCATAAGATTGGTATTTCAAAAAGTTTAAAGTTTAAGTGATGTGAGTGAACCAGCAATATTAAATATGACTTTATAACTTTAAAGTAACAATTAACAGGTAACTTTTGTGCATCTTTTCGGGATTCTCTAAAAGTTATGATTGATTGTTAATTGCTGTGATTAAAATAGAAAATTAAAAGGCATAAAAGGCATTTATTTTCTCAAAATTGATTCCCTTAGAATTCTTTTTGATGTCATTTCTAATATACTAGATACTACTACCGCTTCGGAAACAAATGGCGCTCTGTGAGAGAAGCGGCGCAAGAAACTCTCCCAGCATTCTTTTTTTTGCACTCTTTTCATTAAAAATATACAATATTGTACGGTCATTTCTATCGCTATAAAATAATAATAATCTAGTCCCAGGCTATAGGATCACTTAGATATTCAGCTGTGGAGTTATAGGATTTACGACTGAGCCATTTTTCTACCTTTTTTTAAAAAAAACTAAATATATAATTACCTTTTTATATATTTGAATGTACTAAAGTCCGTATTTATCGTAGAAACTGATTTTTAAAAATCTAGATCTACCTTCAACTTATACTAATGTAGACGTATTTTCCGATTTGCAATACTGTTACCTTATTATTTTACTTATAGTATAACGGACTCCAAGTATCGAAATTTAAAACCGCAAGTTGCGCACGGGCACGCGCCTCGAACATGACTCACAAACGCAATAGGGTCAAGTCGGTACCGTCGCGCTATACTATACAGCAATCGTACTATAGTTTTGATTTGTGTAGTCGGATTCGGGAATCTTGATAGTTGATTGTGCTTTTTGTTAAACTAATATTTACACAGTAATTATTGCATTTAACAGCCTTCCAAATTTTAATTTACAGCTGTTTGGAAATGCTCCCATATTTGATTGAAGATGTATCTCATGTTTTTGTTAAACTAGATAATAGATAACTCAGAGCAATTTATATCATATATTAGGTTGGGGTAATAGTTTAAGAGTTGTAGTTCTTTTCCAAATAGTGATAGTAAATTTGTTTACCAGTGGCTTCTTTTCACAGGATGCCGGCTATATTATGGGTGTTAATGTGTAAAATCCTTGTAAAGTAAGCATTACTATGTTTCTGTCTAAAGGGCACTGAGCTGGTAAAATAACTGGACAAATGGGAGTTAACATCTTATGTCTCAAGATGGCAAGCGCAGATGTACCGAGTGCCGTTCAGAATTTTTGGGGTTTTTCAAGAATCCTGAGCGGCATGTAATGAGCAGGGCGTATCAATTACCACCAGCTGAACGTCCTGCTCGTCTTGTACCATATTTTCATAAAAAAAGGTTATATACCTAATACAAAATAATAATTAGAATTTTTGTTTGTGGGAAGAGTCACAGATATCGTTTGTATAAAGAAAATAACATCTTAAATAATATTGTGTTTCATTTTACGTAGCCCAGTAAGTTACATTTCTGATAAATAAATATAACTCGGGTTAGGACCAAGTTGAGTCATTCGCACTATATCATACAAGTAGTAAATTTTGATTTGTAAGTAGAGGATTAGACAATCTTAATACTGTACGTTATCTGTTGATTTCAACACACGTTACGAAGTATAAATGATACATACAATTAAAAAACATGTTTTTCAAGCAATTAATTTGATATTGATACCTTAGTTCCAAAGAGTAACACTTCGGAAAAGGTTTTCTAATGAAAAAAAAAACCTGAGTTGTTGCTATATAAAACGAAAATATTCTAGACTTATGAGGAAATATTTAAAGTGACAACTAAACTGTATTAACTTATCGACTTGTTTCTCTGTGGTAATGGTGGGTCATCGTTTATGGAACAATTCCTCATACTTATACGGTATGCTTGCGATGCACAGGGTTGACGATTTTTATGCTGTAATGCGTAGGGCTAGAGCGGGATTTCTGACGAGATTATATAATATTTTTTTCTTATATAATAATGTTATTTTTAATATTTTTAATTTGCACCAATTTGAGCAATATTGAAAAAATCTTGCAGCGATGGCTTTGACAATTAATTATTAAATAACGAATACGGCTGTACGGGCTTGAACCCTTTGCCTATGCTAATAATGGACGAAGTAACCAAAAAAAAAAACGAATATCGCAAATTTTAGGAACCAACTTCACCCTGTTACTTTTGTGTTATAGTGATGCGCGCGCATTTTAAAATTTCACTCTATTATATTTTCATACCGCGCCTAAAGAAGTATAACTTTATATGTAAATGAATACATATTGTTGTTCAACAACCTATCTATCATATTCATACCTAAACCCAAAAAAAAA
>CATIXQ010000012.1:13158379-13300083 GCA_949711755.1 Leptidea juvernica | reverse complement strand
AGAGTCGCATTTGTTGCCAAGACATATATCTTCTTTTGAATATAAAAAAACAATTGCGTGGTTTTGTTTAGATAAATTGTTTTAAATTTTCCCAGAAAGTTCTCTCTATAGAGATCGTTATATCGTTTCTATGCTGTCCATTTTGTCCCAGCCTTACACTAGATTTCGTTATAGTATATTATTTTTACTAGATATTAACACAGCAATTATAATATATTCATTAACTGTCTTATTCATAATGACTTAGCGGAGATTTAAAACAACGCTAATATACGCTTGTTAAAAAATGGTATTCATAATCGCATATTAGAGCTAAAACGCTCATTATCTCTTCGATAAAGCTGACGTGACTTATGGTAACTAGAACCCTTCTATAAACCTATTGTAAGAACTCAAACGCAAAAAAAACATGGCCGACATCGATCAGCTGTTCGATAAATAATGTGATAAATAGCTTCCTGCTCAAAGTTGTTCGATATCCGTCATAAATTGACAACCGACAGACTTCCAAGCTTTGACTTTCATTAAATTAGTTAAAATCATGTTTTTTTGTACGAAATGGCAACATATGCGTAAATGCGTACTATAGAGACGTATTAGTTATGGGAGATTTATCTAACGAATATGACTAAGGATTTTATCGAACGTTCGATAGGCTTTAACGCGTTTTAACTAATGAAGCTTTATACCTTCGAAAAGCGTTTTATTATGAATAAGGCAGTAAGTATTGTGCTATAATTTGCCGCATGGCAACTTTTTTTTTATTCTAATAAGTATTTTGAATGAAAACAACTTTTCTTTGAGGCTCAATTAAGTAAAATTAATAATCGGATTGCGACTACGATCAATTACAAGAAATTTTTGTATGGCTCCTGGTGCTATACCGAACTCGACCGGGTCATGATATCTATATATATACAAGAGATTTCCACCTATATATTGACTCATAACTCTGGATCCATAAGGCGTAGAGACTTGAAATTTGGTAGGAATATTCCTTTCGCCGAGTAGAGGTCAGCTTATTTATTTGTGATAATTGAGTTTTTTTTATAACAGAACAACGTCTGTCGGGTCCGCTAGTATTCGATAAAACATATTTACAGACACGGACTAGTAAAAAAATAAGGACTCCGTGTCACCTTACATAACAGTGTATCACCAAAACAAGCCGATTAACGTGTAAATACATAGCCCCACGCACACACTTACACTACTACAGGCCGATAGGCATTAAGAGAATAGTCATCGTCTGTGACAGATCAGTTTGAGTCTCAATAAAATATTTTAAAAATCCCGTTGTGCGTTGTGAAAAAGTGTGAAAACGATACTATATAAGTATTTGTGGCCATATATGATTATTTAGGAGAAAAAATTGTGTAACTAGTATCCCCCGTAACCGCACACATACTAGCATAACGGTGCTTCACTTGCTAATATCACGGTGCGGTGTCCTTCTTTTCTTACTCGTGCGTGATTTACCAAATGTTTCTGGAATAAGTCACGTTTACTACACCTATAAACGTGTTAAATGATTTATTATGCCGATACAGTGTGGAATATTTTATGTAGTGTCTCCAAGTAAATTAATGTAATGATTTAAGTTATAATATTAATATGCGACATTGTTTGCCGCTTATAGCTTTGTGTTGTGTTGAATTTAAGTTTTATGAGTTCATTTCCGTTTGACGCAGGCACTTTGGCTGATGAAAAATTAAATTCAAAAGTCTATCTCTTATTCTTGAGTTATGTTTATATTAAAATTATTATCGTATAACTTACGGTGTCTTCTGTTTGTATAAATTCGTTTCAGAGTATAATTTAAATGATTAATAATTATGCTAATTATAATAATAATGTTTTTTGAATTTATTGTGTTTATATTTAAATTGCATTGTGTAGTATTATCAATTAAAATTTCATATTTTATATTGTAAGTTTTAGTTCGGTTTAAACTCTCTGTATCTATCTATATAAATATATATATATATATATAAATACAACTTGATTGTTGGAATAATTTAATTTAAACTTTGGTTTCAACGCCTTTTAATTTATTATATTTCCACCTCAATTGTAGTAATTCTATTAATTAATATTGCGTTTATTCTTAAAAAAGATTATATATGCACGTGGAACTCTTGAAAGAAACAAAATTATGAGCGCACACATTGTACGCGCTATGCCTACGTTATACTCGTAGCTACAGAGATAAATACTGGAATCGTGACCAGTGGGAGGCTCCTTTTCACCGAATGCCGGCTGGATAAGTACCACAACACCAGTATGGGTACCACAACAGGGCCTATTTCTGCCGTGAAGCATTACAGTGTTTCGGTCTGAAGGGCGCCGTAGCTAGTGAAATTACTGGGCAAATGAGACTTGACATCTTGTATCAAGGTGACGAGCGCAGTTGTAGTGCCGCTCAGAAATTTTGGGTTTTTTCCATAATCATAATAAGAACGTCCTGCTCGCCTCGTCCCTTATTTTCATAAAGAAAATTGTACTTTCTATATGTGCTTAACACGAATAAAGGAGATTTTACCCCGAAAATCAATATTAGCGATTACAGAAAATCATCATTAAGGCCCGTATTATAGAAGCCGTCTCAAACGTAATTCGTCGCATTCTAAATTTCTTCTCATTCTCCAAAGCAAAAATAATCAAGTGTGCTTTGTCTTATCACGTATCACGGATTCACGACCGTTCCTGTCAGTAATTAGCTGAGTAAGTCATTCTTATCGCCTTATATTGGGATGCGTGAATTGCAATTTTCATTCAAACTTCTATCGCTGGTAAGCTATACGTCGTCCCATTGACAGACAGCGTGTACGGATAAGGTGAGTTACCGTCGATAAGTTTATTGGGACAGAAAAGTCAACGATACTTACAATTTTATCTCAAGTAAGAGATAGACTGAATATTGGGAACGGCCGTAAGTGAAGTGAAGTCTAACGCTTAAAGGAGATTTTATACCGAAAATCAATAGTAGCGATTATAGAAATTCATCATAATGTCTCCCGTATTACAAAATCCATTTCAAACGTAATTCGTCATCGAGTGTGTTTTGTCTTATCACAGATCACGGATTAAGACACTTTCTAGAATACAGACCTAAGCCAACAGCAAACGGGCTTAAGGCTGGGGACCGAACCAACGGCCTTGAGAAATCGAACGGAGCTAGGTTACATCTCCCGTATAAGATGGCCATAGTTTTAAATTCGACATTAGAAGCATTTTAAATTTTTACACACATAATAAAATTTTCTTTACAAAATTAACAAAACTTTGTCATGTTTAATAGTATTGGTGTACAATTAATAAATTTTTGTACAATTTTTATCTAGATTGAATGATTAGAATGGCTCCAACTGTAAAAGTTAGGGGTTTTTTGGTGATTTTTTTTTTCGCACTGTCTATAAAAAATAGAAATGTAATGGAAAAACAAGGATTGTGTGGTTTTATGGAACTTTTAACTAAAAATTTTTGGTATATTTACATTAAAGGCTGACAAAAACAAACAAAATAGCGTTGAGCACTGGCACAACTCAGTAATAGTCTATACATTACACGGTCAGCTGCTGCGAACTATAGGCGCCGCCCGACCGTCATGCGACAAGCAATATAGAGACGAAAAAGTTTGAGACTGAGAAAGAGAGAGATGTAATAAAAGTTTCACTTTAAAAATGAATTTTCTTTTCATATTCTGTAGATATATAGTTTTTGTAAAAATATAAGGTTTATATAAATAGTCAAGAAATGGTTTCAACTATGAGCTATTTTGGCGATTTATTGGATAATAATAATAATAATATTTATTGCCTTAATAAGCGACAGATATAAATGCAAAAGTATCAAAACGGCTAGATCGCCGTGTAGTGCGCCTACGTCGTCTCCGCGGAGCCAAGAATACGTTTTGTTTCAAGTAGGCGAATACTCGATAGATATGATACCGACGACAAATTGTTATTGCGAATTAATCGATACAAGACGGTTATCGATTCAACGATACGAAACTCGACTAGGGGAATCTTTGAATTACTGGACTTTCGACTGGAACTTACCGGCGCAGCGAACTAGGTACTACTATTTCTTAATGATTTCTTAAAGTTGAAACTTTTCTATTTGCTCCATTGTCTTCCTTCAAATATTATATTTGGCTATTTTTTGTGCAGTTATACTTCTATTAGCGCGTTAGGGATGCATTATCATGGGGCGCCCTGACGTCAACCGGTCAACTAGACCATTAAGGGACTACGCGCACTTATTCAGCTCCATTCGAGTTTCGCTGAACGATTTTGGTCACACTTATACAGCTCTGCTTCTATCAGCCGCGTACGGTGTCGTAAGAATGAGAATAATACCTGTAAATCACGTCTGCACTCTTTAATCTTTGCGTGCATAATGATTACGTCAAATCAATGCAGGAACAATACAGGTCGCAACTTGTCGACAAGGAGTCGCGAACCATCCATGTAAAGAGCTGTTCCGCCGCATTCGACGGCGAACAGCGCTGTACGCGGCCGAACAGCGCCGAACGCTCTCTATAGCATTCGCATAATAAAAACACATTTATCCTCATTTTATGCTGGTATGCCGCGAAAGCAGAATGGACGCGGAAAGCTGAATTGACGACTACACGTCTCCATACAAAATTGTTGTTTTTTATGGACAAACGCTGAAAAGAGCTGAATAAGTGCGCGTAGTCCCTTAGTGTATCATACTCTAGCTTCCAAGCAAGCCTCTTGTAACTCAATTTCAATACATCATTTCAATTTAAAAATAATAATTGCTCTCCAGTTTTATAAAAATAATTTGATTATATTTAATTACACATCACGTTATCATATTATTTTTTACATTGGCTGTATTTAATATCTTCTTTATTACAATATTGTTTTTTTCTGCGAACGTTGTAAAATAGCGCGAGCTTTTTAATGATAATTGTTTTATTACGCCAAAGAATTATACCTTCTTGCGTGCGTGTGTGTTGTACATAAGTAAGTACACACACACACACACTTTTTTTAACTTATTTACAGACTTTGACTCATAATTCACTTTGAATTTTGTTGTACATTGGGGATAGATTTCTTTGTTGTAATTCCTAAAATTCGCTTTTTAATATTCAACTAAGAATTATTAAAATTTATTGAAGTAGGCGTTACTTTGCGGAAATCCATAATTTATTGTCGAAATGTTTTTGAGTTTTCTTTAGTATTCCGCCAATATTCGTCTTCAAATAATTCGACACGTGTTTCCTCTCTACACGAGGTATCCCCAGGAGATATTGACTCGCCAAACTCTGAAGCTGAGCGGAGCTCTCACCGGGTGATTCCAATTGATTTCTGTGTTAGATTGTTTCTCGGCCATTTCTGGACCGATTTAAAAAAAAAAGTAACTCATAAAAAGCTTTCGAAATTAGTTAATTAATAGTTTACCTCGCTTTATTCAAATTCAAGTATATATATACTAGTATGCCGCATCGCTCGTCGTACGGCTTCGCTGCGGCATATATATATATATATATATATATATACTAGTGGACCCAACAAACGTTGTCCTGTACACACGTCTAAAATCGGTCCAGCCGTTAGGAGGAGTCCACTAACATACACATGAGCAGGAGATTTATATAATATGGACGGAATTGAGAGTCAAAACCAATCTCAAATTCACTGAAACAAACAAAAAAATCATCATAATCGGTCCAGCCGTTTAAGAGGAAGTTTAATTGTGAATCTAAACCATTCTCGAATCCACCTGAAGACACACACCAATCTCAAATTCACTGGAACACACAAAAAAATTCATCAAAATCGGTCCAGCCGTCTAGGAGGAGTTCAGTGACACACACGCACACAAGAATTATATATATAAAGATAGGCTATATAGAATTGAATAAATTGAGCTTAACATGGCATTGAACGTAAAACATTGTTAACATGGCAATAAACGAATCACTACATATTTGCAATCGCGACCAATTGCATACGTATTTAAATCGCCAACAGCATGACTGCAAAGTGAAATAGTTTTGTTTACAATGAAAAATTTAACATACTAATGTCTACGTGACGAATGAGTGCGAAAAAAATGGCTAAGCGCGAGTTGTATTTGTGTTTTGAGGGTTCCTTACTACAGTTTAAAGAAATGGGATGGTTTGTGTTTTTTGCCTGATTCCTGAAGCCGATTTACATCGCACTACATGCCCAATACTCAAATCCTTAACTTTTGGATGTTCAAAGTGAAATATTTTTTATTCAAAATTTACTATCTGAAATCTGACAAGATATGATATGATATAAGATGATATTCGAAGAGATATTATTGCATTATATTCAAAAATATATTGCTTTTAATATTCGAATCTTATACATATAATTTATACGGATAGATAGAGCCTCTTGATGCTAGACAACCGATGAAAAAGGACCAGCCTTATTACTTAAGTGTGCGTGCATGGTTCAAAATAGAGGTCAACTGTTAACCTCAATTTTATTGTATAAATGATCGAATATTCGAATAAGTATTGGATGATATTTGAAAAAATACTGCATAATATCTGAAAATATATTTCAAAATGTTGTTAAAGCAATTGCATGACATAAGTAAAGTTATTTCAAAGTGTAGCATATAAAAACTCATTTATGTAATAGTAACTAAGTAACCATTGCTACCTATGCAATTATTTTGTCAATTGTTAATTAATTTCGCAACAGATGTTACTTTTTCCGTACATTTTCTTGCATCCTGTGACTTACTAAAGCGACTTAGCCGAGTAGTATGCATAATAAGAATAAATTTGTTCCCGAATTCATACAATTTAGAGCTTTTCAAGCTAAAGACCGTATTCCAGACAGCCTTAATAAGTAATCTATGATTCAGTTTGTTGAAAACTGCACTGTGGAAGTCAAGCATCCAAACAGTAGGAATGATATCGAAGATTGTGGCGTGTCGTGCAAAGATGGAATTCGGCGGCAGGAATCAGGTGAAACCGCTCTTCGGAACACTCCCCGTGATAAATGCGGCAGAAGACACAAACTGAAGCGACGTCTCTATGTAACGTAAAGTGATCTAGCCGTTTCCAGAACACTGAATACTAAAAAAATCGTGTAGTTCTGCGTTGTACCAGACAAGAGATGACATTAAAACTTCAAAAATGGCTGGACCTATGCATGGTAGAGCGCTAGAATGTAACCCAATGATCTATTTGACGAATTTGGATATTTGTCACCGAGTCATAGATATTTGTATGTATTTATGTATGTTTAAGTATGTATATTGTATTAAATATATTGTTGTCTTGTGCCCATAGTACAACTATGCCTAGTTTGGGCAAGATAATTTGTGTAAAAGTCTGTCAATATTATATTTATGACCCATGGTTTCTTAGAAATCAATTTAGTGTTGCCTTTCTGATGACGGTGGAATTGTGAAAGGGCAGACTTCTATGAGTCCGGGACTACGCCTTTTGACTGTCGGAATGAACGTGTCAGCACAAACGTCAATGTGAATCACAAATCACACGACGTTATGAGTGCGGCGAGTAAAATGCCTTCCAGCCGCTAAAAAATACGTAAAATGCCTATAGAACCACAGCTGTGATTTACCACCATTCAACCAGTATGGAGCAGGGAGTATTCTCTTAGCTTGAAGGTCCCTGAGTCGTTTTTGTTCGGAAAAACTCTTTCTATAGAGTGGTAAATTTTCGATTATTGTCGAGGCTTCATCAGTCGGAGGTTCCTTTGCACAGGATGCCGGCTAGATTATGGGTACCACAACGGCGCCTATTTCTGCCGTGATGCAGTAATGTGTAAGCATTACTGTGTTTCGGTCTGAAGGGCGCCGTGGCTAGTGAAATTACTGGGCAAATGTGACTTAACATCTTATGTCTCAAGGTGACGAGCGCAGTTGTAGTGCCTCTCAGAATTTTTGGGTTTTTCAATTATCGTTCTTATCAATTATCAATTACCATCAGCAGAACGTCCTGCTCGTCTTGTCCCTTATTTTCTTACAAAGAAAGACTTTATAGAGAATAGACAAGCATAGACTTGTGATCGCTGATAGACTCCCCTGTGCCAGTAGCACAGAACCCTAACAGAATCGCTCGTATAATCGAAACATCAATCGAGACATAGACAATCGAGTGACTTAACAATTCATCGCTCGTTTGCCGACGCGTGCCAAACTCAAGCTATTCGCAGGCATACAATTAATTTATTTATTGAAATCGTTACTAATAGCAAGACAATGGCCCCAAATGAAAATGCGTGTGCTGTTATGGCATGTCGGAATGTTAAATCGTCATTTCAATACGCTATTTTGCATTTTGAGGTTATTAAATGCGATATGCCGCCATTTTTTATCGTGCTCGGTTATCTTCGGCTGTTGTCGGGCGAATTTGGTGATATGCCGTTTGTGCTGTTCTTAGAATTTATTTATTCGAATGTAATGCAAAATATTCGCATTTCAGAGCGAATATTAACCATTAAAAGCATCTTTATTTCCACATTAACTTCTGCTTAACTATTGTACTTTTTTAGTAAAAGCAAACTTTTGTTAATACCATTATTTTAAGTATTTTCATATCACCTGATAGTGGATTGTCGTGTAGACTTTCTCAGAGACACAAGAGGCTTATTACATAAATGACATTAAAAACACGGTGGAAAGCACCAATTGGGGAAAGACCAAAAATAGCTGCACAGAATACATAAAAAGTAGCTGGACCTTAAAAGAAAGAGGCAGCTACGGATATTTAAAAAATATAGACAACGTTAATGCAAAAAACTGTTCCATTATTACAGCAGAGCTATTTTTCTGTCTTGTGTCCATTTTTTTTTTGGTTGTTCTTGTTCTCAATTGATGATTTCCACTTTGATCTTTAGTACCTTTTCTTTTACCTTTACATTTATTTCATATTATCTCCCAAAAGCTTTGAGGAAATATTATCATTATAGTAAAATTTTAACTGTTACTAAACGGTTATCGTAACCATATCTATAATGGTAGTTAGTTACACGCGACTAAGACGAGACGATGTTAACACATTTAACGATGATAGAAATTAAACGTTTGACCACTACGTGTTTCGCTAGAAACTTTGCCTCGCGAAGCTGCTAAGTAGAATCACCTGCGGGCTCTTCTCAAGACAAGGCAGACTCTCAAGTCTAGAACATACTCATATCTCAAAAACCAGCAATGCATCTCACTAACGCGTTAGACCCACTAGCCCTCCTCTATTAAAAATACTATAATGTCAAACAATTTATGATTGAAATGCCATAAGACTAAGTCAACGGTGCGTTACGGACACACAATTTTATTTTTTTATATGACAATAAGGGACGAGACCATCAGGAAGTTCAGCTGATGGTAATTGATACGCCCAGCCCATTACAAGACATTAGTGAAGAGACCCTTGAGACATAAAATGTTAAGTCTCATTTACCCAGTAATTTCACTAGCTACGGCGCGATTCAGACCAAACACAGTAATGTTTACACATTATTGCTTCACGGCAGAAATAGGCGCCGTTTTGGTACCCATTATCTAGCCGGCATCCTGTAGCCTCCCACTGGTAGTTATCAATATATTAATATATAACATAAAACATAATTCAACATCATCCGAATAAGTTCGCGTCTATGGCTGCAAGAGCACAACATGAGTTATGCCTTTTTTGCAAATGAATGGATTTATAAATATGTATAATAGCGGCGGTAGTGGTTTTGAAAGTGATTACGAACTTCCATTAATATATTGTGTGGATACTGTCCTATTTTATGATGCTTCAGACAGGTCACTTAATGATAAGTTATTTTCGCCATTCAAGTTCTCTTCCATTACCAGAGGAATAACAGAAGCAACGCCGTCCTTTATGGTGTTTGCACAATATGCTTCTTACCGGCAGATCAAAGCGCCTATCTATCTTGACGACATTCTATGCAAAAGACCTCACACCGTTTTTAACTATCTTACAATCTATAGATATATAAAAGAGACTATTAGACCAAATAACAATCCCAGTTCGGAGTTACAATGAGGTTGCAATATAACTTGTGAATAACAAGTACTGTGACTAATTTCGACCGCATAAAGACATGCGACAAAGTGAATGACATCGTTATTATAATGTTTGTACATTTGACAATGTATTGAGGTTGTGACGATGTGCTTATTACGTAGGGATTTTTAAGCTATTGCATAGCTTCTATTAAGCCTTAAGCGTGGAGACCGAATCCAGAAATTCCGTAACGAAAATAACCTAACACTTACTTACTAGATGTATATAGATATTTCGGCACGGTCATTACAGTTGCCGTGGAACAGCGGTTATCAGGTATGCTTTTTGTACAGGTCCCAGGTACGAGCCTGGGGTACATCTTGATTTTTTTTAATTTCTTTATTTTTTTTATCACGTTTTTTATTATTATGACAAGCATTTTTATTTAGTTCCACCTGTCCCGTTGTCTGTCTGTAATCAAATCTTGCAAGTTAAATTTTACTCACTTCCCGTTTCCTTTTTTTTAAATTAATTTTATCAAAATAAAATACTGCATAAATAACATAAATAAATAATTATAATTGCACAAGTTGATAAAATATGCTATGCAATAGCTTTACCGCGGCAGTCCCCGAGTGCCACACGTCTTAATGCCTCCGCGCACACTTCAACCCTTTTCGGATCTATTCTTCTGTCAAACATATACCAGACGTTTTTTTTTTTGTTATGAAATAAGGGACGAGACGAGCAGGACATTCAGCTTATGGTAATTGATATACCCTGTTCATTACAATGCAGTGCCGCTCAAGATTATTGAAGAACCCAAAAATTCTGAGATTCGTCTCCTTGAGACATAAGATGTTAACTCTCTTTTGCCCAGTAATTTCACTAGTTACGGCGCCCTTCAGACCATGCTTACACATTACTGCTTCACGGCAGAAATAGGCGGCGTATATATAATATACCAGACTAAATAAACGGTAAGATAAAATCTCCAATAAAAGTGTTTAATATGTTCGAACATAAGTATAATTATTTTTTGTGACTATAGTGTCACTATAAATGTTAACTCTAGATATTATTATATAATATTACTAGCTGACCCGACAGACGTTCTGTGTTTTCTGTTAATAATAAATAAAATACGTTTTTTTATGAATTTGTAAATAACATTTCATAATATCAAGAATTATTTCGTAAAATATGCCTTGTTGTTATAATGAAATTGTTTCACAGTGGAACTGTCAAACCGTGCGTCACTAAATTCTCTCATAGAAAATATGTCCATACAAAACAAATATTGAAAATAATAATAATTATGGGTCCAAAATCGAAATAAAAACTATCCTATTTCTCAAGTTGGACCAAACTGCACACCATGAAGTAATCCGTTCAGTAGTTTAGGAGTCCATCGCGGACAAACAACGTGTCACGTAATTTATATATATTAAGATTTTTGAAGTTATACTTCATTGGGCGCGTTATGTAAAAATGATGAGAGTGAAATTTTAGATGCGCGCGCATCACTGTAACACAAAAGTAACAGGGTAAAGTTGATTCAGTTCAGTTGGTTTATTTCCTAAAATTTTCTGACGTTTTGCGATAGTCGTTATGTTTTTTTGGTTTCTTCGTCCATTATTAGGACAGGCAAAGGGTTCAAGCCCATACAGCCGTATTCTTTACTTAATAATTAATTGTCAAAGCCATCTTTGCAAGTTTTTTTGGTTTCTTCGTCCATTATTAGGACAGGCAAAGGGTTCAAGCCCATACAGCCGTATTCGTTATTTAATAATTAACTGTCAAAGCCATCTTTGTAAGATTTTTACAATATTGTTCTTTCTACAAACGTAGAATAGCACAAGGAATAAATAATTTTAAGGATTTTTGCTTTGTTACGTATAGGAAGTACAACATCTTGCGAGAATTCAATGAGATGTTATTTTTATATGGAAGTATGTATCTTACATTATTTTATATATTTTATTGGTCATTGGTCATAACATATCGATGGATGTATTTTAACGTAGAGCGTACTTAGACTCTGCTCAGACTTTACTTAGCAGAGTGTGATAAAACGCGAACTTGACTTTTGCATTGGGCTGTCTTAGCTTTAGTTTAAGGCGAAGAGTAAGTAGAAAACACACAAACATGGTGTTTTTAGACAAGTTTTGTGGTAAAAGTATAGCATTTGCAGCTATGAACACTACTTAATCCTGTTACGCATATCCTTAAGTCTTATTTGTAGGTTGCTAATGCTTGCTGTTGGTTATAGTTAACACTGCCGAGCCTTTTTGAACTACCACTTTTCTTTGAAGTTAAACAAGCTTTTTGGCATGGCGTGACGCATTTTTTGGTACTTCTCTCAGAAAAGTTATTCTTATAGTTTTTACTTTTTTGTGTAGGTTCATTTATTCAGATTAGTAGTGAATAACGAGGATTGTAAGCATATAAACTGTTTTCCACCCAAGAATTTTGAAAATATTGGCTTTGTTACATAGATGGCGGGCCGGCAGCCGTGAACTCGTATCGCTCAGGTCGCTGGCATTTAGTGTCGCCTTAACATAATTTCAGGTGTCAAAAACGAAAAACTTCTATCGCTGGTAAGCTATACGTCCTCCCATTGACAGACAGCGTGTACGGATAAGGTGAGTAACCGTCGATAAGTTTATTGGGACAGAAAAGTCAACGATAGTTACGATTTTTATCTCACACACAACCGGAGATAGACTGAATATTGGGAACGGCCGTAAGTTTCACGTAAGCAAAGCCCGAGCAAAAGTCTAAGTTCGATCTAGAGATCTCAGTCTTATAGTCACGTAGGTTCCACATTCATGTCTTTTCATAAAGAACATAGATATGTCTATATATTTCGGAAGTTGCATTAGCAATTTCGATATAATTTACTGGGGATGTTTGGGAGCCAAAAACCGAGACAGGAAATCATATTGGTATCTCTGTGAAAAAGCGTTCTCACACCCGTCGCATTTCCCCTATGTCTCTCTTTCTCGCATGAAACTTTCTAAGAACTTAAAGGGGTTATCACTTTCACTATTTGTACCTTTTGTTTATATAAAATCAAAATAATTTTCTTTTATATACCGAACATAGGTATTTACGAAAATTTATTGAAGTAGGCGTTACTTTGCGGAAATCTATAATTATACAAATGATTTAAGTTTTCTTTAGTGTTAATTAAGTCATTTCAAGGGACGCGGGTATAAAAGAGCGGCTTCCGGCTCATTTGATTTGATTCAATCTCGTGCCAGATTTTGGCGAGACAACATGTCCTGAGGATGCCTCGTGTAGAGGCGAAACGCGTGTCGAATTGTTTAAAAACAAATATTGGCGGAATTAACACTAAAGAAAACTTAAATCACTTGTATAGGTATTTACGTTAAAATATCTGTAAAAACATAAGGATTATGCATACCTAAGAATATTATGTCAAGCTGAAATCACGGTTTACTTTCAGTAAATTCAACGGACAGACACGCTTACCCTGAGGCAACCAAGTCTCAATACCGCGGCATAAGATAATATTAAGTCCATATTTATAAGAGAAGACAACTGAACTGACAGTTGCATACTGGACAGTGGACACCGCCTCTTAGGTTCCTTTGTGCTTGCCGACGGAAACTGACCAATAGCGTACGATCCAACCGACCAATGGACGGCTTGCGCCCGCGCATCGATTACAACACTTATCTCGGTAATTGATACGCGCTTAAATGTTCGATTTTTGAATCGGTTTAAAATAGGGCGTGTACATCTGAGATTTATTTATTGTAATGAATTTTACTATGCTTCAAATTACAATGACACTTAAACTATAAAGACTCTATATATGTTTTTTTTTAAATGTTTTTTTCACAAGAATTGAAAAAGCACAAGAAATTCCGTGTACAGTACTACATGGCAGATAAAACACACGTGATCGTTTGATTTCTTTGTGTTTAGGCTTATATTTTTTTTTAATGAAAATTAAGGGACGAGACGAGCAGGATGTTCAGCTGATGGTAATTGATACGCCGTGCCCATTACAATGGAGTGCCGTTCAGGATTCTTGAAAAACCCAGAAATTCTGAATGGCACTACAATTGTGCTCGTCACCTTGAGACATAAGATGTTAAGTCTGATTTCCCCAGTAATTTTAGCACTAGCTACGTCGCCCTTCAGACCGAAACAGTCATTCTTACATATTACTGCTTCACGGCAGAAATAGGCGCCGTTGTGGTACCCATAATCTAGCCAGGATCCTGTGCAAAAGAGCCCACTGGTAAAATAAACTGTTTTATTTAACTTGAACAGAAAATCTATCTAAATATATTTTTTTTATGTTGCAAAACTTTCAACAGTAATAGCTAACTAACTACATGGCAGATAAAATACAGGTGGTCATTGCTATAGGTATTATGTATATACCTATACTAGCTGACCCGGCAAACGTTGTTTTGCCGTATAATGCCTATATTATAGCCTGTACATCATTTTGTTCTATTGTCAATAGTTTTTGCAGCGCACGCAAAAATAGGTTTTCGATTTTACAGCTTGTGTTACAAAATAGCAATTTTATTACGGATCCCTAATTTTGAAAAAAAAATAGCCTATAGCCTTCCTCGATAAATGGACTACCCAACACTGAAAGATCATTCAAATCGGACCAGTATTACCAGAGATTAGCGCGTTCAAACAAACAAACACTGCAGCTTTATAATATTATTATAGATCAATAACATAAAAATGTGCTTCTTTTGAAAATACGCAGCAATGTGTGTATTTTCAATAACTAATTTCCATAATTTTTTACATGCTCGTCTGAGAATTTTTATAGATAGATTTAAATATAATTGTTATTAAAATAATGAAGCTGTATAAATAATCTTGCCACTTCTTCTCGTTAAAGCTCAACACCCCGAAGTTGTGGTAAATGGTAAAATGTATCACTTTTGACACTAATTCGTGTAATGTTTTGACCTTATTGAATTAAGCAGTTAAGATTTCATTTAATATTATTTATTTCTATATAGCAACATATTATAATCTTTGCCTTTAAAAAGCTCATTTTAATAGTTATAACTTGTATAAATTATATATTAGACTCAGTGTATATTATATATATTTTGTAGGTATATTTCGTTTATTTCAAAGATTACATATACATTTTTAGTGGTTGAGACTTCCCAGTAAGTTGTCTTAGGACACTTGTATTGGGAATATCTCGCAAATATTACAGTTTCTTATTTCCTAAGATAATTAAATACTTGGCTGGCTTCTTCCTTCTCTTCATCTTTCTTAAATACATATAGTTAGAAAATTTTAGGACGGGTGAAAAATCGTTAGTTCGCGTCACCGAAATGCTTAGAGCAGTATATCTGTAGCTATACAGCTGACGTATTGTGCAACATTAGTGCTGTGTATATGTTATAAGTGAAATTGAATGAATTTAGTGAAAAGTTCAATGTGTATTTACTGTATAAATTTATTATTCAAATTCAGTTTTAGAAATTAATATTTTTTACTTTAAAACATTATAAAATTTCAAATTTTAATAGGTACTAAAACTTCTACATTTTCATTTCTATCGGCAGTCTTTACAACTGCCTAAAAATTTTTTTAATATAATTATCAGGGGGAAAACAGGCAATAGGCTCACACTATGGGATGTGGCGAGACAACTTACTGGGAAGTCTCAACCACTAAAATTGTATATATGTAATCTTTGAAATAAACGAAATTTATTTATTTAAAAAAATATAGATATAGGCATTCATTATTTCTTGAATAGAAAAAAAATATATAGTTAATTTACAAAATGTTATCAAGTTTATGTTTAGAATAGCACCTTGAACTATTAAAAGATACCTGATACTGACTTATTGCATTCCATAAAAATTCTCCGTTCACCTGTTCACATTTGAAATTCGAATACAAAACAAAAAGTTAATATTATAACAAACATATATATCAGTTAGCGTAAATATTGGACTGAATTAAATATTCGGATTAACAAAAAACACTTTTAAACGATTCGACAGAAGATAGAATTGAATTTTAACTCGGCCTCGCCGGTTGGCGATACTATCGCATTTATCGAATTAACTTTGACTGTCCCGACACTAATTGTATCGATATCGATGGAAAACAACGTTCAGTGTTGTTTTGTGCCGTTGTTGATATCGAGTTTAAAAAAGGAATACGCCGGTGTGTATACTCTGTGGTCTTTTAGATAGTCTGTGTAATTGTTTTGACAGTTTTATTATTTTGAAGGTACATAAAGGTTCTAATTAAGTAATTATTACTTTATTATGTACCTACCTACATACCTGTATAATGTCAGCTATGCGATTGGTATATATTCTTGATAATGTAATGTATATTCATAGGCACATAAGTGAATTTGCCTGAAGCTGTCATAACCATAATGTTAACTCCAGGAACAGACATTAACTGATGATGCCTATTACTCGGCTAAGTCGAGTTAGTAAGTCTTTTGTGGAGCGATGTATATTGCTTTTACAACAAGAATCCCAGAAAATGTTCAAAACAAAAGTATTACGTTATTCAAAAGAATTGTTAAAAAACGTTTGTGTGGTAAAGGTTACTATAACATAAATGACTTTCTTAATGATACCACAGATTGGAAATGGAGTGACCGCCCTCAGGCTATTAAATAATAAGTTAAATTGTACAATATTACTTTGTAAACATATTTATTCAATGAAAAAAAAGCCCGCTGAGTTTGTTGCGCCCATTCTTCTCAGGTCTGAGGCATTCATTTTGGAATGGGTTTCATGACTTTCAATAAGTGATGTCACATCCTATTTTGAATAAAAATATTTGAATTTGGTATATAATTTACAAGTGGATAAGATAATTACTTCCCTTAATAATGAGTTAATCTTTAATATTATTTTTTGAGGGTATTTTTAATTTAAAATAAATTACATTTTCAAAGTACCTTCTCCATGCGAGACAGCATCACAAAAGTAATATATTTATTATACATTTGCCAGCTAATTTTATTTCGATTTGTACAATTTGCTTTTAGAAACTGAAGCTCAAATGTACTCTATTCCGTGCTTAAACTTTGCTTGTCTTATTAATAATTGAAATTACTTCTCCCTGTCATGTAATTCTGTAGTAACAAAGGTTTTAAAGAAGAAGTTTTAAATTTACCTACTATAACTTTACTTCACGACTATTAATAACACAGTGTTAGTAGGAGTTCGTTTTTATGAAATTACTAGTGTACCTAACAGACGTTGTCCTGTACACATGTTTTAAATTTGAAAAATCGGTCCAGCCGTTAGGAGGAGTTCACTAACATACACATGAGCAGTAGAATTATACTATATGGGCGGAATTCAGAATCTAAACCAATCTCAAATTCACTGAAACAAACAAAAAAGTTATCAAAATCAGTCCAGCCGCTTAGGAGGTAGTTTAATTGTGAATCTAAACCATTTTCGAATCCACCTGAAGACACACACCAATCTCAAATTCACTGGAACACACAAAAATATCATCAAAATCGGTCCAGCCGTTTAGAAGGTAGTTCAAATGTGAATCTAAACCATTCTCGAATCCACCTGAATACACACAGAAAGTTTCATTAGAATCGGTCCAGCCGTCTAGGAGGAGTCCAGTGACATACACACGCACACAAGAATTATATATATATAAAGATATTTTGCTTATCAAAATAATGTTCAAAGTATTAAAAAAACATACATTTAATTACGTAATACGTAAAAACATCGAAGCTGGTATAGCTATACTGGTACATCATTTATAATCATAGGACCTGAAAAATGTTGAATGCTATTTGCAAGCTAAACTAACGGACGCCACATAATTTTTAAGATATATAAAATGTTTTGATGCAAATAAAGAATATGAATTATGTTGATACAACGATCTCCATCGAGTACTTACTAAAGTTACTAAAATAAAGTAGAATTGCTAATTAGACTATGTTAAGGCCAGTGTATATTGTTATACTTGGAGGATATTATATCTAATAATAGTATATTTTTATAAATCTTTATTAGGAAAAGCAAATAACTACAACTTATAGAGTGCGTTATAAAGAAATCTATATACTAATATTAATATTATAAAGCTGCAGTGTTTGTTTGTTTGTTTGAACGCGCTAATGTCTGGTACTACTGGTCCGATTTGAATGATTCTTTCAGTGTTGGGTAGTCCATTTATCGAGGAAGGCTATAGGCTATGTTTTTTTTTCAAAATTAGGGATCCGTAATAAAATTGCTATTTTGTAACACAAGGTGTAAAATCGAAAACCTATTTTTGCGTGCGCTGCAAAAACTATTGACAATAGAACAAAATGATGTAGAGGCTATAATATAGGCAATATTTTATTACTTATAAAACTATCGCGTGAATTATACTTTATATGGCAAAACAACGTTTGCCGGGTCAGCTAGTTACATATAAGGCTAATAAAATTGTAGTCGAATATGCTATCCACAACTTACTATGTAAAACATCGATACTAAATACTAAGTATGTATATAGAAAAAGTGTTCATACTATACTAACTGAATTAATACTCATTAATAAATAATGTAAATGTTTTAAATTATGGCTTGTTGGAGTAAATTAAAACAACAATTAATTGACAATTATTAAAACTCAAAAAAGGAAAATAAAGTAATAATTAACTACACAAATGTACATGAAATTATGACTCTATATACAAAGATAATAACCTAAAGTACCGATGATTTTAAGTAATATATTAGGTATCTATTTGAAAGTATGTATGTATATAAATCAGTAAGTATCCAGTTTTTCTCTCTCGGATAAATGGAAATTATCAGCACTGACACATTCTTTGTTGCAATTGTCAACTAATTGAAGCAGAGGTGATCTTATTCCTACATAAGTGCGATATTTACGAAAGTTTACGATTACTTAGTCCTCGGATAATAGTTATTTGTTCAACAAGTGAGCAAAGTTAGTTTTTGCTAGTTCATCAATTCTAGACTACTTCGCCAATTCGTGATTTAAAGGCACGAGACGAAAAAAAATTTGCTCATCAAAAAACATACAACTTTTCACCTCGACTAGCGAGAAAGAGAAACAATTAAATAAATTTTTGTGACAATGAGATAATACGCTAGGCTAAAATGAGTTTCGGAACGCACCGGTTCGTATTGTTTATTTTTTTAAACGCGGAGTAGTCCCCGGATGTATGGTGACGTGGGGTTTGAAATTTAAATCACTGTGCCTTACGCTCGCTGCAAAAACGCCTTTTTGCTGCGAGTTTTCACGTAGCAATGGCGCCCATTTCGTGCTGGAGAGGTGAAAACAAAATTAAGATGTTCTGTAGAGAGAAAAAAGTGTTGCCACATTAATAATCAGTTTGTATTGTTATGAACGTTTTCTATCACATATTTCTCTGTATGTTCAATTACTAAAATCCCTATCAATAAAATTAAAGTATCTTAAATAAAATTATTCAAAATATAATTACAACTAACAACATACTTGGTTATATTAGCATAGGTATAAACTCGATTTCCTGCTACGTCATCGTTCGACCATTTTGAATTGCAAATGCGTTCGGATTTTGAATTTTTGAACGCCTCTTGTGTAGGCGTTTGGAATGACTTGGTTTTTAAACATAAGCTTTTATGTTGCCAGCTATGCGTCGATTATTTTATAGGCTGCATGTTGTATTTGCCTTAGTTGAAGCATTAGAAAAAGGTTATTTTATTAAGTATAGCTGATACTAAATAGTTAGAAGACTAACGGCCGTTCCCAATGTACTATCTACAGATAGAGACAAATTATTACCTTCTACTGTCAGTAATTAGCTGTCAATAGTCTGAAGCTGTACCAATATACCCTATAAGTCATTCTTATCGCCTTATATTGGGACGCGTGAATTGCAATTTCCATACAAACTTCTATCGCTAGTTAGCTATACGTCGTCCCATTGACAGGCTGCGTGTACGGATAACGGTACGGTTACCGTCGATAAGTTTATTGGGACAGAAAAGTCAACGATCGCTGTTACGATTTTTATCTCAAGTAAGAGATATATGGGAAGGGTCGTAAAGCGAACAAAACTTTTTGAGTTAGTGTAATCTAATATATAAAATTCTAGTGTCATGGTTTTAAACATTGAACTCCTCCGAAACGGCTTGACCGATTCTCATGAAATTTTGAGTGCATATTGGGTAGGTCTGAGAATCGGACAACATTTATTTTTCATTCCCCTAAATGTTAACGGTGGTTTTTTTTAATTATTTTGACATTTTTTTTTAAATTTATTTGATTATGAGTCAGCATTAAAAAATACATACAACTTCAAATTTTCACCCATCTACGATCAACAGTTACTTTTGTATCGCGATTTTAATATCGGCAATACAACGTTTGCTGGGTCAGCTAGTACAATATAAAAATAGTGATATTATAAAAGACACATGAACAAAGTAACTTCTTCTTAATTAAGACATGTGTCAATTGACAAATTCTTAGATAAATCTATCTAGCAGTTTAAGTTAAAGTATAATTACTTAGTAGCCTAAGTTAAGGCTAGATTGTAACGCAAGGGTGGCAACATTATAATAACTATATTAATATGTTCCCTAGAGGGGAAAAAAATAAGTATAGCTAATACCCGCGACTTTGTCCGCGTACACACGTCATGACTAAGCACGAAGTACTTATAAATATCTTTGTTTCTTGTTGCAATTTTATTATTTTTTTTAGATTAGAGCCAAGTGTCTAAGTAATAAAACTTAGAACACTTAATTCAAATATTTCCCGGTGTTTTTCCGTGATGCAAGCACAAATGAAAATCACTTTCATTATCTCTTATTTCTAATTAATACCTTTAAACATAATATAAGGAAACTAGCCTACCTAAATAAGTTTTGTCTACCTAAATATAACAATATGTATGGTAAAAGAACCTGTACCTATGTATTACCTAGGATATTAAATACATTACCTAATGATCTAATAGATATATATCTGCAAAAGAAAAATTTCAAAGTAAATCTAAAAAAATACTATCTAGAAGCTAATAACCAGGAATACCTATGATGTATATTTTTAATAAAACTACTATATGTTATATTAAGTCTTAAGTAATTAAAACAATTATTGTGATGCGAACTTACCGCTCGCACATAAACCTTAGAGGTTTTGCGAGTTTGTCTCTATTATTGTATACTAGCTGACCCGGCAAACGTTGTTTTGCCATATAAAGTATAATTCACGCGATAGTTTTATAAGTAATAAAATATTGCCTATATTATAGCCTGTACATCATTTTGTTCTATTGTCAATAGTTTTTGCAGCGCACGCAAAAATTGGTTTTCGATTTTACACATTGTGTTACAAAATAGCAATTTTATTACGGATCCCTAATTTTGAAAAAAATAGCCTTAGCCTATAGCCTTCCTCGATAAATGGACTACCCAACTCTGAAAGAATCATTCAAATCGGACCAGTAGTACCAGAGATTAGCGCGTTCAAACAAACAAACACTGCAGCTTTATATATTAGTATAGATAATATTAAGATAATTTTGTTCATTGAAAAAATAAATAAAAATAAAAACTTAATAAATGCTATTCATAATTTTCTTGCATATTATATATATGTATGGATAGTGATATGTCTGGTATGTTTACTATCTCACAAATACAAAAAATGACCCGCAGAAACACGAAAATATATATTCTTTGGGACTTGAAGTAATAGACAAGTAATTTCTTATGGCGTTATGATTTACTCAACATAGATAACATTCGCTGTTTAAAAATAATGCCTGACATTAATATTATAATTTGTAAGTACTCTGCGGTCATAATTTAGACACCGTTAACAATTTCGCGAGTGGGAGGGCTGTTATTAAAGCTTTTTGAAAGTTCATAGAACTCAATCTCTTCGACATTAACTGGTGAATTATCGAATAAGATCTCTATAGCGACGCAATAAAGTATTTAATCCGACGCATGTGTAAAATGTGATTTGAATGACGAAAACTTTCTTCGGAAGACAGTTGACAGCTCTCAGTTGTCAATTTTTTTATTGACATTAGCGTGAATTGCAACTTTTTTGTAATCGCGGCAGTGGCAACGCGCGATGTGTAAACATAACTGTGACTTAAGATACTGACTAGGATTTTGGCTTGGCTTAATATTTTGGTTCATAGAAAGGCTTGGAAGCGTATTAAAAACGGTTATAACGTAGAAACTAGTTAGCAACATGAAAGTAGGTATATGAAAAATTGCCAATCTACTTGTCGTTATGCATTTGACCAGAATTAGAGAAATGAAGCAATATTATGTAGATATTCTTTTTTTTTATTGTAAATAAAAGCCTATGGTTTTTTAATATAGTTACATTAATGATAATATTGCGAGAATTGATTATAATTATTATAGATAAATATTTGTGAATGTAATGTTTGAAATAATGCTTGAATTAACTCACCAATTTCCAGGATGTCTAAAATACTAAACGATAGTTGCAAACATTTGGATCCTTTCGGGGACTCACTCAAAACATTGCGAAGTAAAATACTAAGTGATATATTAAGTAATTTGTAATATTAACAAAATATATTTAACTGATTTTAATTAGCGAACTACCTAGAACTATTTCATGGTGATTTTTTTTTTCGGTAATAAGTTAATACGTTTTTTAAATGATGTATAAGTACTTCATTTGATATAAATATTTGTAAGCTTCATAATAATTGCATGCTGTATCTATCTTAAACGATAATGCATTTAGAATTAACTTTAGATTAAATATTTTATTGTTGCTTGAATTAATGTTATTATCACTGGTGGATCGAATAAATAAATAAATATATATTTAAAAAAAACAATTGTTTAAATTTTATAAGATTTATAAATTGGTTTGTATTTTTCATCTAAATAAGAAAAAGTTACTATTTTACTGTATTAATAATTTATAATAAGACATATTATTACTTAAAATCTCAAAAATAATGTTTACGTGAAGCAATACTTATGAGTAAGTACCTAATTCTGATACCTACGCAATCCTTACAATAGTTTTCAATTTATTCCATTTTTTGGGAGCCATTGACGAATACACATTTAACTATTGCGTTGGCGTTGCGTAGAGACGTCGCTTCATTGTGTGTCTTCTACCGCATTTATCACGGGGAGTGTTCCGAAGTGCTGTTTAACCTGCCGCCGAATTCCACCTTCGCACGACACGCCACAAGTTAGGATATCATCCCCACCATCTGGATGTGTGGCGGTCCTCCACAGTGCGGTTCTCAAGTAGCTTTCTCCCTCGCACTACAAAGCTGTGGAATGAGTTTCCTTGTGCGGTGTTTCCGGGACGATACGACATGGGTACCTTCAAAAAAAGCGCGAACACCTTCCTTAAAGGCCGGCAAAGCTCTTGTGATTCCTTTGGTGTTGCAAGAGAATGTGGGCGGCGGTGATCACTTAACACCAGGTGACCCGTACGCTCGTTTGTCCTGCTATCCCATAAAATAAAAAAAAACTAACTGTTTCCTCGAATATCATGCAAATTAGGTAATATTTGATTAACTATTCCTTCATGTTAATTAATGTCTTCATTAAAATCTTCATGTTTTAATATGATTTTTTATCTATTACAGGTATGTACACTACTTTATAAGAAAATGGTAAGATTTTTAAATTTATACTTTTATTTCTTTAGCTTTTTAAACCTCATATAAAAAGACAATAATTATAAGTATTTATATTAATAGAAAGATCTATCGCTAAGGCGAAAACTTATAAGTTTTCGCCTATAGGAAATATATTTCCTTGTTATTATATTTATTCAAACAATACAAATCTTTTAACTATATTTACGACGACCTGTATAGCCGAGTGGTTAGCGATCCTACCTACTAAGCTAGAGGTCCCGGGTTCAAATCCCGGTAGGTGCAAGCATTTATATGATGAATATGGATGTTTGTTTCCGAGTCATGTATGTTTAAATGTATTTATGTATGTTTAAGTAAGTATATTGTATTAAATATAATATCATTGTCTTGTAACCAATAACACAGGCTATAGATGCTTTACTTGGGGCAAAATAATTTGTGTAAAAAGTGTGTCAATATTATTATTATTATATTTACAATTCATTACATAAAAATAAAATAACATTACGGGTAAGTGTACCAAGAATACTGGCAGCATTCCCGCGTTGGATAGCTCGGCTGATCCGTTGACTGAAATAGTTGCCAGCTCCAGCGCTTGGGTTTCCTGTAGCCCTATTGAGGCTCGTATATAGTACTTTGTACATTCTCCGCGCCTCTGGGCCCCACGGGCCAAGTGTCTCGACAACAATTATTTCTTTTTTTTTTACTTCTTTTAGTTTCGCCTGTAATGCTCGGGATATAGACACTTGTGTATATTATATGAGTTAGATACCTGACACAAATTTTATTATTTTTAAATCATTGTCCGTCAATTTGATCCCCAATGCAAATTGAGCTCAATACAGTATGGTTTCACATATTAAATAAGGTTCAGATTAGGGTGGGATAATGTCTATTGATATATGATCCGAAAGTACTATAAATGCAAGGCATAGCTTATTAATAGCCTAAACACATAGATGGAGGATATAAATACTATTATCTATACTTAATATTATAAAGCTGCAGTGTTTGTTTGTTTGAACGCGCTAATCTCTGGTACTACTGGTCCGATTTGAATGATTCTTTCAGTGTTGGGTAGTCCATTTATCGAGGAAGGCTTTAGGCTAAGGCTATTTTTTTCAAAATTAGGGATCCGTAATAAAATTGCTATTTTTTTTTTCAAAATTAGGGATCCGTAATAAAATTGCTATTTTGTAACACAAGGTGTAAAATCGAAAACCTATTTTTGCGTGTGCTGCAAAAACTATTGACAATAGAACAAAATGATGTACAGGCTATAATATAGGCAATATTTTATTATTTATAAAACTATCGCGTGAATTATACTTTATATGGCAAAACAACGTTAACCGGGTCAGCTAGTACGTAATAAGAGGCGGCACTGCCTAAGTAAAAATTGAAATTTAGTTTAGTATGAAACGTGCAGTGATTTGACATAAGTTTGAAATAGTTGTAATTACAGTATCGCGATTGGCGACGAAGTATAATCCGACAAAGTTTGAAAGCGAGCAGTTGTTTAGTAGTTTAAGAAGTAGTGGATTTTAGCTATCTCCTATTTTTACAAGATTTGAGCCATCATCTGTCAATAACTGTAGATCGTACGTTTAATACAATCGAGCGCTTTTTTATTAGAGAGTTTCGCTAGCCTGATTTCCTGTTCGCTTCATGAAATAGGAATTGTTTCGTGAGCTTTGTTTTCGTACAATATTTTACCCTATGTTTACGTTTTGTTAAAAAAAAGTCGAGGTATGCAGAAAAGTTAAGAGTTGTCTGCTTTTTTGTACTCGAAACTTGCAAAATAAATAATGAGAAAAAAATTGCATACAAAGGCTTTCAAATATATCGATTAAGTTTATGGATATAAGAATTTTTAGTTAAATTTCTTAATGAAAGTGTATCAAGTAGATAGTTTAAGTAGTAATCACAGTATGGCGATTGGCGACGAAGTATAATCCGGCTAAGTTTGAAAACGAACAGCTGCTGCTTATAACTTAGCAGATTTCAGCTATCTACGTTTTTTTGCAAGATTATATCCGTCATTTGTCAATCTATCAATGACTGCACGTTTAATACAATCTCTGTTTGGTACGGCCGGACCATTGGCCGCTCCGGTGGGCGCCTCGCACCGATTGGTCCGGCGTGATAATTAATATAATAATTTTGTGACGGACAACACGACATACCATCTAATATAGTTCGGTACCATACCGCGTCCAACGATTCGGCCGTGCCAAATCCGATCATGTGTTTAGGTTATAAGCGCCGCCGTACACATACGTACCAAGTGTCCACAGACTAGAGCATGCGAATATGTAGGTCTGACAAGATTTATGACCGTGGACCCAGAGTTGAAAAAAAACTAAGATTAATGAAACTAAGGTATTATCTGAATGGAGGTTAATCAAATGCAAAAAAAGCTTTAAAAAAATTACATACTTAAAAAATATATATTTTTCCGTTAAATTTTTTACTCATTGGTTCTTAATAATCTTTATATATAAAAATGAATTGCTGTTCGTTAGTCTCGCTAAAACATGAGAACGACTGGACCGATTTGGCTAATTTTGGTCTTGAATTATTTGTGGAAGTCCAGGAAAGGTTTAAAAGGTGAATAAATATGAAAGTGTTCGGAATTAAATAAAAACAACAATTGTTTAATTGTTTATCCTTTGATGTGTCCCCCGTCGTTCGATATTTGTTTTGTATGGACATATTTTCTATGAGAGAATTTATTGACGCACGGTTTGACAGTTCTGCTGTGAAACAATCTCATTACAACAACAGGGAGCATATTTTACGAAATAATTCTTGATGTTATGCTATATTATTGACAAATTCATAAAAACATTATTTTATTTATTATATAGAGAACAACGTCTGTCGGGTCAGCTAGTCTATATATATAAAAGAGAATGTATGTTTGTATGTTCCCTATTAACTTCTAAACTATTCGACCGATCTCAATGAAATCTTTTGTAATAGATTCGTTGAAGCTCAAGGAAGGTTTACACATATAATTTATATGGCGAAACAACGTTTGCCAGGTCAGCTAGT
The DNA here is from genome assembly GCA_949711755.1 of Leptidea juvernica. Taxonomy (NCBI): domain Eukaryota; kingdom Metazoa; phylum Arthropoda; class Insecta; order Lepidoptera; family Pieridae; genus Leptidea; species Leptidea juvernica. Next base: position 13,273,354 of record CATIXQ010000012.1, on the reverse strand, counting down.
TTAACATATTTTAACACGCATCATCGACATGACATTAATTACCCGCCCTGCTTACGTAAAATACAAAGAGTAATGCGTCACCGATCGTAATATGAATAAAGATTAGACTGAGCACGGTTTGACAAGTTCCTGTCAAAGTACACGGCGACACGTCCAAGTACAAAGAGCCGTAGCGACGCGTAACACGAATTCACGTGCAATCATTGTTCCCTTCCGAATAATAACTAATCATTTTTATATACTCGATGGTTGATGATACGTAGGAGGACAAAAATTCAAACGGCCCGGATGAAACTGAAGTGGCAGTGGGCAGGGTACATTGCTCGACGGACAGATGGGCGTTGCGTCAGTTAAGTCCTCGAATGGTGACCACGTACTGGAAGACATAGTGCCTAATGGTAGGACTTCCACAAGATGGACCGACAATCTGGTCAAGATCGCCAGAAACACGTTAGGTGAGGACAGCGCAGGACCGATCGTCATGGCGATTTTTGGGGGAGGCCTTTGTCCAGCAGTGGACGTCTTCCATTTGAATTGATGATGATGTTGATGAAAGTGCAAAAAATACTTGGGTAGAGTTACTTGCTTCGTTTTCGTCTCTCTTAGAGAGCCAATTGTTTCCAAAGTGGCCCTTTAATTGACATCATTCTATAGAAATCAAATTTAAAAAAATAAAAAGCTTTTACCATAGATATTAACGATGGCTTGCCGACCCTTATGGTAATAATATTCTCTTAACTTGAAGATACCCAAATCCTATCGTAAGAAGCAGATTATTCCACAAAATGGCTATGCGAAACATGAAGTTTTCATTTATATGATATGGACATATATTTTCTTAAAGCTGAATCAGTAATTATTTTAGAATTACAATGCGTAACAAGGCTTGAACCTAAGCCGTAAAACAAATTAAAAAAAACTGCTTATGGACGTAGTATCAAGCAAAGACGTACTACGTTAGTATATTTGTATAATTACACGCATAAAAGGGTAATTACACTATATTATCATATTATACAGCGCATTACGATAAAAACGCACTATATCAATCAATTATTAACACTGATATCAACGCTCCGGCGATTTATATAAGTGTACAAATTGTATTTACGCTCCAAAACTGCAGTATTACGAAAGACGTGGCGCGAAAATACTTTGATTAAACTATTTTTGTTTATATAATACTGTTAAATTGAAAGTACCCAGTAAAGTACATTAAGTAAACATCTTAATTATTATTTATTACACTGTACAAATCATACCTGGGACTAAATAACAAAAATATAGGTGCGGCCGTCAGAAGTTTCTTGCCCCGTTTTTTTTCTCTCAAAACGCCATTGATCTAAGAAGCGGTGGATGTGGTGGAATGATTTTTAATATCATTATACATAAATATAACTACACGTCACAAACTTATATAACAGTCGGGTGTACTATGACGTGCTTTACAGTATGTTCCTACATCGAGTGGGATTGTAAGAACTTCCACGTACAATCCAAACATTTAATGAGCTTAACTTGTGGGTTTGACGCGGTGACCTTAAAGTGTACACACACTTTAAAGCTCTTTGTAGTTTCAATAGTTTTCCTGAAAATATTTTCACCACATCAAACACATTGGTATGTGGCAGGTTTCGAACCGGTGCCACCTTGATTCATTTTCCCAGGTAACGGCCCAAATATTTTTTCTGTAATTCCTTTCGTTACCAGAGACCCGTTTTATACCAAATATAATAAGGCATTCAAATTGTCAGAATGTCCACAGCTGGACAAAGGCCTCCCCTAAAGCTCTCCATGATGATCGGTCCAGTGCTGCCCCATTTAACCTATTCTGGCGACCTGACCAGATCATCAATCCATCTTGGAGAGGCCTACCAACACTGCGTCTTCCAGTACGTGGTTGCTATTCGATGACTTTACTTCCCCAACGGCTATCTGTCCTTTGAGCCCCATAATCTAGCCGGCATCCTGAGCAAAGGAGCCTGGTGCAAAGTTGTACTGCCCCAATGGCCATCTGTCCGTCGAGCTATGTCCCCTGCCCACTGCCACTTTAGTTTCGCAATCAGTCTATACAGTTGCTAGTAATTGTGTACTCTGATGATACATTACCGACGTAAAGTAGTGCCAGTCCGTTTCGCAATCATCAGAACTATATCGGTGACTTTCGTTATCCTACGGATCTCCTCATTTCGATCTTGCAGGGAAACTCTGACCATAACTCTCTCCATTGCTCTCTGAGCGATCATGCGCTTTCTCCATGATTTGGCTCATAGTTAAACTCTTTTTAATTTTTCTATTTTCCCTTAGTAGATACTAGCTAAAGTCTTTCGTTTCATACTGCCTTGTCTGACGATGCGTGTAAAGGCTATTTCTTCCCTCGTTGTGTTGTTTGGTGTGCTGCCAAAAACATATTGTTTCTACTAAAGTAAAGACACAAAATGGTGGTCTGCTGCTAATGATTTTAATTTTGAAAATATAAATGATTCTCATGTTTTAATAACAAATTAGTATTGCATTCGTTGTTATAATCGTGAAAACTCTATGAATAACAAACTATCATAAATTAATTTTGATACTGCTGAAACTGACCTATTCTGCCGCGTAAATTCAAAAATCGAACGGACGACGCGATATTATAACAACTGTTATATTATACAGAGCGTCAGAAGTCCTTTAAAGTGACTCGCTTTATTTAAATATGGACGTTGTATGTTTATAGTCGTGGACAATAACACGACCGGTAACGCGACCTCTGTTTAGACTGATCTCAGATGAATGGAGTTAAAACTTTATTGTTTTACGTTTTGCGATCAATGATTCGGCAATTCATTCAGTTGGATTACGTTGTTATGGAGATGTGTAGATTTTATTTTGTCGTGTTATACATATACACATAATAATAGTAAATTTATTGAGTAAGACGCACGGACTAGTAAAAAAAGAAGGACTCCCTGCCGTGTTATTAGCAAGTGAAGCACCTTTATGCTAGTGTGTGTGTGCGGTTACGGGGTATACCATTTACACAATTTTTTCTCCCTTAAATAATCATATATCCACAAATGCTTTCATAGTATTGTTTTTACACTTTTTCACAACGCACGACGGCATTTTTAAAATATTTTAGTGCGACGCAAACTAATCTGTCACAGACGATGGCAAATTTCACAATGGCGGCCGATCGGCTTGTATTAGTGTAAGTGTGCGTGGGGTTATGTATTTACACTTTTACCGGCTTGTTTTGGTGCTTCGCTGATATGTAAGGTGACATGGAGTCCTTCTGTTTTTACTCGTCCGTGATTAGCCGTAATTTTCTTAATTATATTACACGAAAATTATGTCTAAAACGCATAAGGCCCCAGAGTATGGGCGCCGGTGATCGCTCACTATTTAAGAGATCTGCAAGCTTGTATAACCTATTCTGTCATACAGAAACAGAACTGTCACCACTATTTTTTAAGAAAAATAGCTGTTCCATATGTTTGACAGCAAGTTTTTGTGCCTATTTGAAGCGCCACTCGCGAGCGTCCAGAGAACTAATTTTGACGTATAATACAAATGGCTGCAAAGGAACGTACAGTACTCTGAAGTATTTTTGCATTTTGAATTAATTTCGTTCGTTTTCCGTGCTATTTATACCTACTTCAAGAATCAACGTAATAAAGTACACATTTTTTTTTTGTAAATTTTTTCACGCCATTTATCGATGGTTGCTGAGGTTGTCATTAGTAGTTTTAGTACCGCAGACTCTCGCTACATGGCCAATAGCGCCAAAATGGCGAATATCAAATAGCCACAAAAGCACTTTGACAGCTGCCAGTCCAGTGGTATATAGTAGAGGTCAGTGCTTTTGCCAGAACATAAGACGGATTAAAGGGTAATGATGTCCTTATTATTACCAGTACATACGATATTTCATGTTAAGTATTAGTATTTTGGTGTATCGTAGTGTAGGGATATAAATTTATTCTTTTCGTAAATAGAATGATTTCTCACGTTGCCATGGCAACGCTCAACGCAGGCTGTGTTCAATTAACGCGCCATATATCGCTCAAAAATGGCGACAGGCTTCGGGTTACAGGCGAAACGTGAAATACACGGCTGTTTATTTCGTACGTCCAATCGTAATTTGAAATTTTTAGGACTAGACTGGTTTTATGTTATTATTAATTTAATGTGGTTATTTTTGAGCATATTTTATAAACTGTGACAGATTTTTAGATTTCCCTACTTCTGGGAAGTACTTGATTATTTTAGCCGTTATAAGTAGGTACTATTATTTTTTATTTTTAGTAAAGATATTTAACGCTTTTAACTTAGAACACGATTATTTGATGCATATATAGATGATGCAATATATATACGCATATATTGGATGCAGCACCTTACAAATTAATTTGTTTTGTGTATAACAGACATTAAATACTCAATTGATTGAAAAGCGTGGCCATTGAGTTTTCTTGTATGTTCTTCTCATGAACTCTACTTTTTCAAAATATAGTAGATTTTATAAAAGAAAAAGAAGCTATGAGCATGATGGTCATTATCACTATATATATTTAAAGAAATATTTACTATTTATGTACTATTTATGCAAATGCGAAATGAATCATGCCGAGAACTGGACGTTATTTTACATTAGTATTTCGAACCTTTTGAAACTGTAATACATATATCTACTACGAGAGTCGAGCGGTGCCGGTCACAATAACTTCCCGTATATTTCAAGTTAAGCTATAAAGCTGGAAGGCTGTATTGAACGAGCAGCGATTATGAGTGTTGCGACAGAACAGATGCCATGCGCTCCGATTGGCTTACACGTTAAAATTAATAAAACGTTTAGTTATTGTTGGTTCTTAATAAATTAAAATATCTGACGTTAATAACTCTGTAGAGTTTTATTAACCACCCCACGCTATTTTATATATCATTATAGCGTCTCCAGCAATCCATCTGATGAATATTTTCTAAAGTGTTAAATATCTTTATCTGTAAATAATCTTTTATTTCACTACTGTCTCCCCGTATTATCCGAATCGAGAGTGTGCGTAATTATGCTTAATAAAATTTTTGGATGTGGTAAATTGTAAATAAGTATAATTTTGACCTAAATGAATAAATGAAATTTGAATTTTATTTGATTTACTACGATGATGGAACCGCACGAAACAGCAATGTCTCAACGATCGTAATTCCCGTTCAAAATGTGTTGCTATTACAAAATGGCAAGTTCGCGCCGTCCTCGCATGAAACTGGTGATAAATCATTGCAGCCGTCAAGTGGCAACACTGTTGCGATCGTAAACTGATGCGCGTGCGCATAAAATCTTTCGGGAGATAATTCGATCGGTTCTGCGAACGAATTTGGTGCATTATTAACGCGACGGTTTCCGATTAGCTTAAGTTATCATAATTCTTGTTTATTGTACACTTAGCGCAAATTTTCCCACATGTAAGTTGCCAGTAAACTGAGTAACTTTACCAATTTACACGTTATATTATTTATAATTACTGGGAAGCGTTACAGACGCCCGACGACCGACCGGACGGATTGATACACTTTCATTAATTTACGCACAAGGACGTATTAATTTTATGTTCTTAGTGAGTATTATATGTCATTAATTTTGGGCAGATTTTTTTTAAAAAGTATAACAATTCTGTTGTATAATAGTTGAAAAATACTGGCTTTATATTTACGAGCGGTTAATTTTCCTGCATACCTACATGTCTTTTTTGTAGGTTCTAAGAAATGGTGATGTACGACTATCGATAAAAATATTTATAAATAAATATTCCAATAGTAACAAACACTCGTTGCTGCGGTGCCAAATTATCGATACTCGATAAAGTTATCGATACGCAAGGGACAAATAGTGTGGTGCTGGTTGAATTTGTCAACAACCGTATTTATTTTATCGTATATATTTATTTTATCATTGCACTTAATAATTTCAACAATCTGATATTTTAAAAACAATTTGCTATCCCTATAGTAGCATAAAGGTTTATTTTCATATATTATCGTAGTTTAGTTATTATAATAATTATTACACTTATTTTTGCGAGTTTTTTTATGTAGATCACCAGTTTATCAAAGCACTCACACAGATTACTAAACAATGAATACCTACTCTACGAATCTATCACCATTAGGTGATCTTTTCCTAAGTATCCGCATGGATAGTGAAAACTGTTTTAGGTAAAGGATGCTTTTAGGGAACTCTTAAGCGTTGGGCCCGGTATCCACCAAAGCGGAGAGGAGCGGAGATGTATTTTGATAATCAATCAGATTTCGTTATTTCCACCTCTCCTCTCCTCTTAGCTTCGGTGGAAATGAATCTAGCGGAGACGAGAGAAGGTGTCTCATTTTTCTATAGAATTTTGTGCCGCGTCAAGTGGTTGGCGGGAGTGATGACGTCATATTTTCGTAGACATCATTTGACAGATTTTGAGCCCGCACAGCTCACATTTCCGCTATACACAACACACATCTCCTCTCCGTTTTGGTGGATACCTTAGGGTTTCCTAGCTAAATGGCCGTTTAGGGCTTGTTGGTGAAAAAGGACATTAAAATCTTATATCTTAAATACACTATTACAATTTCGATGCCGTTCTGGATTTTGGGTTTGAAAAGAATCCTGAGTGGCTCTGTCAACCAGATGAATGTTTCGTTATTTTTTCTCTAAAAAAAAAAAGAAATTAAGGAACATTACAGCAAAGTTATTGTAACCTTAGCCAATAAGCCTCTTTTGTGGACCAATTCTGCCTGCCGGTTTAACTTCATTAGCACCAAGGAATAACAAATGACCATAACTCGGAGCAATAAAGAATAAATGCTAAAAACTCGGCTTAAATCGGTAACTCCTTGCTCGTAAAGTGTCGGGTGTCAAAGATAAATCCATATCACCTGCCAGAACCGCCGTCTTTGTAGCTCGCACATAAAATCGTATCGTGTTCAATGTAATCGGTGTCGCGAAACGAAAATTATCTTATATATTTTGTATGTTCTTTGACTACTGCGTAATTGCACATTTGAAACTTTTTTCAAAAATTACCTTAGAAACTATTAAACCGCGTATAAATTGGCGTAAAATCGAAATATTTTTCTTTTTATGACAGTAAGGGACGAGACGAGCAGGACGTTCAGCTGATGGTAATTTATACGCCCTGCCTTTTACAATGCATTGCTGCTCAGGATTCTTGAGAAATTCAAAAATTTTGAGCGGCACTTCTATTGCGAATAAAAAAAAAATAAGCAAAAAAAATAATAAATAAATATATATTGTTAATATTCCGAAATAAATAGGTAATATTATAATTCAGACTTTTCTAAGCTTTATGTGTTTTTAATATAAATATTTTATGCTTTTGCAATGTTACACACATTGCGTGTAACTCTATGTTCTCTATACACTGTAAAACGGCTGGATTACTTTTATTGAAAGTTGTAGGCATTCGTTTATGTGAGCCTGGTAATGGTTAGGACCAAATCTTTTTTTTTCAAGTAGTTAACTTGTATTTGATAATACCAAGAGCTAATGAATCTCAAACTGAGCACTTATGAATCGTCGATACACTTTCTCCCACAAGATGGTGGCTCCGAACAAGGAGGGAATTCGAAGTCGAGTGATCGAGATTTTTACGATTGAACCCAGTAGTAAGCATTATTTAAATAAGTGTTTATTAAAACTTAATAATTATTTAATTTTTGGGTTAATGTGTAAATAATCTTTTAACAATGATTATATATGACAGTTAACTTCGACCATTCTTCGTATTTGAATTCGATCGCTCGAAATTCAAATATCACTTAAGTGATACGGACATTAATAAATCTTCTCGTTAATATTTCTAATAAACAACTGAAAATATAAACCGTAAGCCTATGTATGAGTGGAAATTATATTTTTGTATGTGTGTATATTAGTTTGTAGTGAACAAACTCAAATACACGAATATGCAATATATTACTTAGCTAAGGTTGTTTGCAAAACTGTGTTCAAAAGCAGATAACCAAATTCATTTGCCTGAGCGAAGTTAGGGCAAGCCACAATTGCATATTTCAAGTAAATGTTTATTATGAAAAAAACGAGCAGGACGTTCAGCTGATGGTAATTGATTTGCTTGAATCTTGATCTTGAAAAACCCAAAAATTCTGAGTGGCACTACAATTGCGCTCATCACCTTGCGAAATAAGATGTTAATATATAGATAGCCGGCTTCCTGTGCAAAGGAGCCTCCTACTGGTAGTATTCAGTAGAATTCTCTGGGAGAAATATACAAGATTACACCTCAATGGGTTCCAAGACATGCAGGGATCAAAGGTAACGAATGCACTGACGAACTTGCAACTATTGGCGCCAAAAACACAAAAGTTAGCCCTCAACCCTTCTGTGGTGTCCCAAGGAGCCTTGTTAAATCAATCCTTGATACCCCATGTTCACTAGAGTGTAAAAACTCTAGAGCAACACTGGTAAGCTAATACGTTCGTTTTAAATCCCACGAAGCAAAAGTTGTTGAAGCAATAAGTGAACGCAATGTAAAACTGTCAAAATGGCGGATAAAGTGCTAAATGGATGACTTGTCCCGCAACCACATTGCTATTGCCAGCCAAGTTACGGCAACGCTGAGAGCCATAGAATTTGAATTCCGTTATATTTTAGACTGCTGTTGGTTGGACTGAAGCTCTCAACTAACTGATTATTTAATTACCCATCGACTTGGCATGCAGGTTAGTTAGCTGTAGTTAGGATTCCAGGTGTTTGATAATTTTAGCCCGTATTTCCTATTAAAATTTTGGTATTTTTTTTCTTGGGAGAAATCTAATAACTATCTTTTGTTTTTTATTAACTAAAATTAATAAAAAAGCAACCGACTCACTATAATCGTAACTACGATTATTGTTATTTTTGGATCGGTGTCCTCCCGCCGCGAAACCGCTCTCGCCTTTCGCCTCCTCGCGTCGCGCGTGCGACTCAAACACATCTCACCTATGTATGTAGTTACAAACCTACCTTGGCTGAAACCGCCTGAATCAAATCTGGACCACACGGCAATCACCAGCTTTCAAATAAAAAAAGAATTATCAAAATCAGTCCCAGCCGAAATTTCTGAGGTAACAAACAAAAAAACATATCGAAGATTTGAGAACGTCCACCTTTTTTGAAGTCGGTTAAAAAGCGTTCCATTCAATCACATTTCGAGTACAGAACTCTCAAAAAGATACGACCAATACAAGCACATGCAAATAAAAACATCAATGCGACACATACAGACAGAGGGATCAAGATTAGCATCGGGGAGATGGCTTGTCGATCCAAGGACGCTTCAGATAAGAACAATTGGTAAACAATGGGCCGAGCACGTGGCACTGGTGATTGTGGACCAACAATGGTACATTGTCTATAGCATCCCATTCACAATCAGATATTTTTACTCGCCACTCTTGGTTTTGTTTCTAGCGTTGTGAATGGTTAGGTAATTGGACTGCGCGTAAAATTTTAGCTTACATTTGTTATTGTTTGAACTGTTGCCGCTTTTTAAACTAAGACTTTCTTAATCACCTGGATGTATGGTGTCCATTCAAAACACGGTTCAAAAACTTCCTACTAAATAGGTAATTACTTTTTTTTATGAAAATATGGGACGAGATGAGCAGGACGATCAGCTGATGGTTATTGATACGCCTTTACAATGCAGTGGCGCTCAGGATTCTTGAAAAAACTAAAAATTCTGAGCGGCACTACATTTGCGCTCGTCACCTTGAGACATAAGATGTCAAGTCTCATTTGCCCAGTAATTTCACTAGCTACTATTACTAGCCCTTCAGTCCAAAACACACTAATGTTTACACATTACTGCTTCACGGCAGAAATAGGCTAGACCCATAAACTAACCGGCATACTTTGTAATGGAGCCTCCCAATACGGAGACTGCAGAATTAGCTTCCTTGCGCAATGTATCCGCCTAATAAGCTATTCGCACGGAAGAGTAGTATTGCAGATAATGCGCTCTCGCTTGCTCTTAGGGTAACGACATAATATATCTATTATGCTTGCATTATTTATTGATATTATGAAAATTTAAGGCACTTTCCCCACTGCTGTTGAGAAAGCGAGTAACTATATATAATGAGAATTAAGTTTTCATAATAAGTTTATCGCTGACTGGTCACACTGCCGGTTAGGACTCGTTCCACTAACTTGTCTAGCAGCGACAAAAACTATAAGAGATTATATTTAACACACTCGCCGCGCGATACTCAGCGGTCATTTTCTACTGCAGTGCGAGTAATCGCCTGTCCCACAAATACATTCGCTATAGCCCAATGACGATGATGAAACTATCGGAACTAAACTCGCTCTATCTATTCGCCAATTCGTTTCTAATTTATAGCGCTACTCGCGCATCGCCGGCGGTGTGATACTAGCCTATATATTATGTAACTTACTTTCGAAATTAGCTTGTGTCTAGCAAAAAGTTGTTTCGGGTTACATAAAATTTTATTTAAGCGACTTTTTAATTTCCGACTATAATCGTTAATTAGAGTCAAAATGTTTTACTAAAGCTGCATTCAATTATAAGGTATATTAGAATGAAAAACAAAAATAATTAAGTAATCTATCACAGTACAAACTACTAGGATAGTATAAGCGTAAATCATGACGTTCCAAGTAAACTAAAGGCATCATTTAAGTTTAAGGGAGTGGTAACTGAAAACAAGTGAGAAAAAACCACATAACAATGCCAACATTCTCACGTTCAAACGGTGAATTAGCACGGGACCACACGAGCAGCTGATCGGCACATTTGGGCCTGTGACCTATATCCGTGACGTCACACGACAACAATAGGGCATTGTTCTTTATTCGCGCACATCAGGAGTCCCTCAAGGTTCATTCACTCATTTGCTCAATCGTCTAGCTTTCGTTTGTAAATCAGCTGATCGGTAATCAGCTGAATACGGCCATTTAAAATTTTTAAATGCGGATATTTTATGCTATTCCGTTCACACGAGGCACGCACTTATTGGGAAACTTAAAATTTTGTTAATCTAAAATCATTGTTACTCATAATAGTTCATTAGATATTCATTCAATTGTCTTACGTCTAGCTGCCGTTTGTTTATCAGCTGATCCGTCGGATCGCGGCCATTTTGAAATATTTATCTTAATTAGTAGTATTTTTTCATATCGCATCATGTTTTTCTCAACTAGCACAATCATTGAAAAAGTACATACTGTAATAACTGGAACTTGAGACATTTTTATATTAGCTGATGGCAGTCGGATGACAGCCATCTTGAAATCTTAATTATTAGTTTTTTCATATCGTATCATAGTTTTATGTAAGCCAATTATTCAATTAACTACTCAAATTGCGATTTCAGAAACATTTTTTATTCAAATTACAACAGCAAAATGACAATAAGCAGAATACCTACCCGAAGAAGTCCAGACTACTTAAACCCAATAAACAACAACAATGTACGATAACATATTAGAATTGTAAATACAGAACGATATCTCTGTTACAATATTACCATAATTTAAAACAATAAGGTTCACGGCTACACTTTGTAGGCCATGAACTCAAAATTATTTATGAAACAAACAAGGGAATAAGCAGGAAAACAGTATAATCTCAGAATTATTCTCGTAGTATTCATAGTTATCATTGTTACCGCTTCCAGTAAAACTTATAACGCAAATTGTTTAATGTACTGATTACATTTTTTTTTATTTGACTGGGCATAAGGTTGTTACGAGGGCAGCCCTTAACGGTTAATACCACAGAATATGGTTTTCAAACAATAGGTATGGTGTGGTGAGAAGACTCTGAAAAGACGAGAATTTTTAATTAATGTTTGTAAGGCAATTTGAAAAGTAAAAAAAGAATGGAGAAGTCTTAAAAACATTTTTTTAAATCAATCATTTGAAAAGTATCAAATTATTGTTACGCACAAAAAAATGAACGCATACATTATTGTAAATAAAAGTTATGCGGGCAAAGTTGCTAGCAAAAGCTAGTATTTAAACAAGTTGATAAATAAGCAATATTCTTAGTAGAAACGGTAGTAAAAAAGGTAGAAGTGAATGATAAATAGTTGTAGTTTAATCCTGTCTTATCGCCCAGCCTCCCGTGAGGTCCAAATATGAAAGATGGACTCCTCGCTAGATAACACTTCCCAGTAATAGGCTTAGTGGGATTGAGAAGGCTTTGACGCCGTTGGTTGTGCGCTTGATTGACTTTTTCTATGATTCATTCTTGTTTTATTTAATATAAACTAAAGAGAAGTTTTTAAGTTAAATTTTACTGTATTTTGTATATAAGTGAAATATATATTAACAACAGATGATAAAAAATTCAATTTTTATAATGAATCAAAAATTTAAATAGGACTAAAAAGCAATGGAGAAGTTGCAGCAATAATCACAAAATATTTTAAGTCATTGACGTGTCAAGATTTATGAAATTACATAAATAAATAAATGACGCACATTTGCACATCTAGACCTAAATGAGGCGTGTTCTGTCTGTGTTCATAAATAAACAGTACAGTGTACATAAATAAACATCCATGAATCACTAATCACTGGATCAAGATCTCGTTAAAAATCTTTTTGTTTATATAAATAATTTCTCATTTAATTTTCATTTATAATTTAGCCTAGATAATGTGTGATTTAAATTTCTAGCAAAAATTTTGTTCTTGCCCAAATATAATTAAATTAATGAATAACTCATTAAGCGTGTTTTTAAAGGACAACATTGTATTTTTGTGTTTTATTCCACATTCAGTTCTTGTTTCTGTAACGGCTTCGTTTTTTAGGGTGAAAAAAAATTTGGGAGGCTCAATAGTGCTGTTGAAACAGGTCGACGGCGGTTTATTTATAATGAAATTTTAAGTTTGCGTTATTAAGATAATCAAGTAATTTTTAAATTCTTTCTAAAATAGGCAAAGATAATGGATGCTATGCTTCCATAGAATAAATAGTCGACAAGATAAATAAAAATAGATGGCTTCTCCATAGTTCTCGCGTTTGACGTGTTGGATTTGACAAATGTTGTTAAATGTTGAGTTAGCGCAGCACTGGCCGTGTCTGATATCGTCTAATTGTATCGGTATTCGTTGTTGATAGGGATGGGAATGAGCTTTTATGTATCGATAGTTTCATGATGTATTTAGTGTCTGTTACATAGTTTGGTGATAAGTACAAATATTGTTTATATCTATAATTATAAAATTCTCACATTCTACATTTTAACACTAATAAATTATATATTCACTAATAACTTCAAAGCTATCATGGTTTCAAATATTATTAGCACTAATGATTTGAGTCACTTAATACATATTACATATCACAAAATTATCCCGGTACGCTTACATTTAATAATATTAATTTAAAAATATACATATTAGGCAATATTTTTAATTTGTCCAGGCTGTTTGTGGCGAATGAGTGCCTCCTTTTTGTTAAGCAGAAGAGCAAATAACCAGCAGTGAATCTCTCAATTTATGGGAACTTCATTTTCTTTAATTATAGCAATAGTACATTTCTATCGATACGTAGTAACATCACTAAAGGCCATTATTTGTCGACGGTATCAGCCACCCGCGCGCATCCATCACTAGACAACTGGCGATAACCGAGTGCTACCTTATTAACCACCTAACCGGAATCTATTATTTGTGTCTATGCCACTTCAGTGTAAACACTTGAAGTATTAAATTATCTATGGAATTTAGCTATGAAGTATATCATAGACATGTTTTTATTTCACTATAAATATTTACTTCGTTTATTTTATTTGGCGTTGGTAAGTCTTTTATTTATGGCAGAGATAGACAACGAGTCTACATACTGGCAAAGAATATGTTATAGTTCAAGTACAGAAGTCTTACTCAGCAAAATCAATTAAAGAAATAGGGCTCTTCTGGTCATGCAATAAGGTGTAATTCAGATCGCACAGCGCTATAAACCTACATTTTTATTCACCTAGAGGTTGCCTGAGCTTAATAGGGAGAAATGGCTTCGAGTTATAAAGTTAAACATCAGATATCTCTCATTTCAGTATTTTATAAGATTTATATATCATCCTAGCTGACCCGACAGACGTTATTCTGTATATAATAAATAAAATAATGTTTTTATATGAATTTGTTAACAATATATCATAACATCAAGAATTACTTCGTAAAATATGCACCCTGCTGTCGTAATGAAATTGTTTCACAGCTGAACTGTCAAACCGTGCGTCAATAAATTCTCTCATAGAAATTATGTATGGACACATCAAAGGAAAAACAATTTTTTTGTTTTTATTTAATTTAGCAGCATTTTCCTATTTATTCACCTTTTAAACCTTTTCTGGACTTCCACAAATAATTCAAGACCAAAATTTGCCAAATCGGTCCAGCCGTTCTCGAGTTTTAGCGAGACTAACGAACAGCAATTCATTTTTATATATATAGATAGATTAGAAAACTACATTAATTCAAAGTGATAAAGAAAAATTTATGTAATATCAAAATGATGTACCAGGCCCACAGGATGTAGAAAGGTCTACGATATGTAAAAAACCATCGACAACGCTGTCAAACATGTCATGTTCGACAAAAGAGTACTGTGGCGTTTATTAACTAATAAAAAAACGTTATTCAGAAATTGTTACGTCATTGCGTCAATGAATATTAGATAGTATCAAAAGAAACCATAGTCATCTCGTTATGTTATTAATAGATAGCCGCTTTGACGCCTATTCCCGATGGGCTCGTTTGCTAAAAATTGTTTTCTTGTTTCTTTTTTTTATGAAAATTAGGGACGAGACGAGCAGGACGCTCAGCTGATGGTAATTGATACGCCCCACCCAGTACAATGCAATGTCGCTCAGGATTCTTGAAAAACCCAAAAATACTGAGCAGCACTACAATTGCGCCCGTCACCTTGAGACATAAGAAGTTAAGTCTCATTTGCCCAGTAGGTAATTTCACTAGCTTCGTCCTTCAGACTGTAACACTGTAATATTTACACATTACTGCTTACCCATGGTGGTACCCATAAAGTATAAAATATATAAGTATAAAATATTTTAATAGAGATTTAATTTAGTACACTTCTTATGAAAAGCACATATATTTTTATTTTTAATATTAATAAAATACTATTATTTGTATGTGCTATTGTAGGTACACTTGTTTTAATTTTTAGTATCATTAATCAGGTAAACTATAAGATTTCATTGCTTTTTTTATCATATATTAAATAGTATTTTTTAAGTATATATGGGAAGGCCTACGAAAGGTTTCGCGTGCCTTAAACAATATAGATCCCATATTTCACGTTGTTGTGTGACACTAAAATATTGTGAAGAACGAAAATTTTATAAAAATCAGTCCAGCCATTTTGGAGGAGTTCAGTGTTTTGGAGAAATATATATTTATATAAAGATTAGAAACGCCCCCTAGTTGACGTAAATTCTATATTATGATTATGAAAACAAGAATAACTTTTTTACAAGTAACATTCTAGCCCCCTTATTCATAATAGTCTGCTAACTTAAAGCATTGCTAATTCTCACTCTGTCTTCTTCTATTGACATAAGTCAGAATGAGAAAAAACACTCCTAAGCGGCTGTTTAAAGTTCAAATCAAATCAAATCAAAATATTTTATTGCAAGTCACATTTTACAGTAGAGGTGGTAGGTACATTAATGGGTAGACAATAATATGTGACGCCCTGCAAGGGCACAGCAATGTTATACATAAAATAAATATGTGTTATACATTTTATACATTCTTATAATAATTCTCACACTTAGTGTAATTAAAAAATTCGGGTAAATCGTAGAAACATTTTGAAACTAAAAAAAATTTAAGATGTCTTTTAAATAAAGAAGGCTTCTCTTTATTTTTAATATCGTTTGGGATGTGATTATAAATTTTTATTGCCATGTGGTGAGGGCTCGATGACACTAATGACATACTTGTTTGGGGAATTTTTAATTTGTTTAAATTTCTATTATTTCGCTTGTTATTTAGTAGTGATGAGTATAAGTCCGAATGTTTTTTAACAAATTTACATGCTTCTAGGATGTAAATTGAAGTAAGAGTTAAAATTTTGTGTTTAATAAAATATGGTCTACATGAATCCATCTGCTGAATATTTTCTAAAATTCTTATACATTTTTTCTGTTTAATAAATATATCTTTTATTTAACTACAGTTTCCCCATATTAATATTCCATATGATAATCTAGAATGTGCATATGCATAATAAGCAGCAAGGGCAGATTTTAAATCTGTTACGCGTTTTAGTTGGTAAAGAGCATAAGTAAAAGAAGACATTTTGCTTTTTAATTTCTGTAGATATGGCTTCCATGTCAAGTGTGAGTCTAAATCAATTTCCAGCTATAAAGTAATTGGACCATTATGAATAAGGAGCTAGGTATTTACCATAGAGATCTAAATAATGGAGTAATAGATATACTGTAAGAGCTAATTCCTTGCGGGACGTCTATTGCCTATATACATACATACATTAGATTGTTATGTATGTTTGCAACGTTCCAAAACATAATTTATTATTTATTGTTATTGAATAACACCTTTGAATATTACTTTTTAAGTAACTTTTGGATTTTATCGTGACTTGTACTAAATAACAGTGGGAGGCTCCTTTGCACAGGATGCCGGCTTGATTATGGGTACCACAACTGCCCTATTTCTGCCGTGAAGCAGTAATGATATGATATGCTAATTTGTAGCGTGTCGTGCGAAGGTGGAATCCTGCAGAAGGAATTTTCTAAAATTCCCAAATATTTGAATTTATTTCTTGTGATTACGATGAGTAGCTTTCTTTTTTTGTTATAGATCCAATACTTATTCAATCCAATACGATCCAATGCTAGATTATGGGTACCACAACTGCGCCTATTTCTGCTGTGAAGCAGTAATGTGTAAGCATTATTGTGTTTCGGTCTGAAGGGCGCCGTAGCTAGTGAAATTATGAGATTTTACATCATATGTCTCAAGATGACGAGCGCAATTGTGATTCCGCTCAAAATGTTGGGTTATTTCAAGAATACATAGCGGAACTTCATTGTAATGGACAGGGCGTATCAATTACCATCAGTTGAACGTCCTGCTCGCCACGTCCCTTATTGTCATTTAAAAAATATCTATAACTACAATAGTCAACTTAATATTTTTAATTACGGTTTAATTATCTAGCTATAATGTCTATAGACTGTATTGAATGCCCTTGAATGAGCATGTAACATACCTTTTTGTGTGGATTGAAGATTGATCAATCGGTGAATGACGTTGTCATTATTATCCATGTGACTTTTTTGCTGAACTTAATTCGTTTTGACATTCATATTAATCATGTCACACATGGACAAGATGTATTAAACCGCATAAAAAACTTAGCGGTCGTTGACATCCTTAGATTAAGGATTGGTCTCCGCTGCGATCCAACTAGATACCGCAGGCGTAGTCGCTAAGTGCGCCAACTAATACTAGGGTGTACTCGAGCCAGTCTCAAACAATGAAATTTGCTAATAATATACATACAAATATTTTATTGTGTCTCAAAAGAAAACGTATTATACAAAAAGCCATGTACAAGTTACTACATACTCATAATACCAACATTAAGAAGAAGTCTACAAACTTAAGTTTGGTAAATGCATCTAGACAAGTAGGTACGAAGTTGTTATTGCTAGGACTTCTTAAATAAACTAGGCACATACAGACAGTAGGTTTATGTGAAACAGACATAAAAGCTTGTGCCTCTCCAGGAAATTTATAATTTGCTGGAGTGTAGGTATGTAGTCTATCTATATGTTTATGAAAATTTAATATACGATCACAAAAATCGTCACCTTTTTCCTCTTAATAGTGATTTTCATTATTATAACACTAGAAATAAGGGATTGCTTGTAAATAATTCTAGTAGGCTTCATAAGATACATAATAGCTTTAAGGGTAAATTTGTACACTTCTATAATAAAGTCCCAGCCACTGTTCAGGCATTATCTATAAATAAATTTAAATGTTTTATAAAAAAAATGGCTCTGTCGTAAATCCTATTACTGCACTGCTGAATATCTAAATGATCGGACAGCCTGGAACTAGATTGTGATTATTTTAAAGCGATAGAAATGACTGTACAATATTGTATATTTTTATTGAAAAGAGCGCAAAAAAAAAGAATACTGGGAGAGTTTCTTGCGCCGCTTCTTCTCTTTCAGAGCGCGACTTGTTTCCGAAGCAGTAGTAGTGTCTAGTAGTTGTTAGAAATGATATCAAAAAGAATTCTAAAGGAATCAATTTTCAGAAAATAAATGCCTTTTATGCCTTTATAGATCTACATTATGAAAACAATCTATGAGTACATGGCTGAGCTCTAACTCCTAACTTAGTTTCCCTGTCTTTAGCATATATTAGTACTCCCCGTGTATCGTTCTGTTATTCCATAGTTCAAGAATGTGTATGTATGACTATTATAATGCACAATATGTGTAGTAGTTTAATAATTTTGAGAGGAAAAATAAGTAATATAATATAGTGTTCCATAATTGAAACTAAACTAACTAATCTATAATAATTAAATAAATTCTATATTGAAATACAAAATATTTACAAATATTAAATGAATAATTAGGCTACGCGATGAAACAAAAGGCAAAAGGAAAAGGCTCAGCTTCACCTGACATGGTATCATGGTGTTATGTTTCCATGCAGCGCTGTTTTTCAGCCAACGCCTCCCCCCTAAAGTGTTGAGTGGGAGTGGATGTATTGTGGCTCCCAGATTACCTACTTAAACTATCTTTTATATAAAACTAGCTGACCCGGCAAACGTTGTTTTGCCATATAAAGTATAATTCACGCGATAGTTTTATAAGTAATAAAATATTGCCTATATTATAGCCTGTACATCATTTTGTTCTATTGTCAATAGTTTTTGCAGCGCACGCAAAAATAGGTTTTCGATTTTACACCTTGTGTTACAAAATAGCAATTTTATTACGGATCCCTAATTTTGAAAATAAAAAAACATACCCTATAGCCTTCCTCATTAAATGGACTACCCAACACTGAAAGAATCATTCAAATCGGACCAGTAGTACCAGAGATTAGCGCGTTCAAACAAACAAACAAACAAACACTGCAGCTTTAGTATAGATGTAACATTAAAAAAATGTTCTTTTTACCCATGCAGGTGTATGTAAGTGTATGTGTGTGTGTTTGCGTGTGTACGTGAGTGTGGGCGTGTTTTTATGTCCGCACACAGAAAAAATCTTTTAGAGCAAGGAATTTCCAGTAAATGTGGTTCAATTTCTCTGTATTTAAATCAATTTCCATATTCTATCTATCTATGGTTTTAATTACATGCGTTTCGAACTATTTTATTTGATAAGTTTTATTCTTATTTCTAAATAACATACTGAGCGGTTCAATTTAAGTTGGCAAGTACATAGTAAATGTCATAAAAGCAATCGCAAGAGCGTAGTTATTGCCCGGGCTGTACCGTCAGCAGCGACAATTTATATCGTTTATGTGAAGTGCGCTGTTACTGCGCGTCATAAACCGAGATGGAAGTATTTATTTGAACGTTAGCTGATGTAATTATTGGGCGGTCTGTGCGATGTAAATGTGTAAACGTTTTGCATAAAATGTTCGTTTACTGCCAGCATTAGCGATTGATGGAATAATATTTGTAAGTCGTAACAGATGCATACAATTTGTATGTCAAATCAAATGATGTATATACAAGTTGCCTTCATTTAGCGTGATAAAAATATTACGTAGTGTATTTGTTCTCCCTATCTCTTGTTATATATAATGTTGTCATATTCATGCATAATTATTAAATTATTTTCAGCTGTTTTTGAATTTTGACAGCACATACCTGCATACAGTTACAGTGTGATTTTAAATTTTTAATACGCTGTCCGTACCTCCGAAAATCAGAACAGTGCACCTACGTGACATTTTACGATTTTTTCATATTGGACACTACGGTCTTAACTAAATATTTCACTTGTAAATTAAAATTATTTTACTATAAAGTGTTGCAAAAATTCGTGTTTATGTATTTGTGAGATGTTTATAGTGTAACTAGCTGACCCAGCGAACGTTGTATTGCCATATAAAGTAATTTAACAAAAAAATTAATAATTAAAATTTTTTGGGGCATAAAAATAGATGCAAATGATTCTCAGACCTACCAACTATATCGTACTACAATTATTGTATTCGATCGCCATCTTGCAACCCTATAGCGGATCTGTGGATGGAATGGAATATTATAAAAATCACAATACAAAAATAGTTGTAAATCGTAGAAGGGCGAAAATTTGAAGTTATATCTATTTTTCAATGCTGAATCATAATAAAATAAAAAAAAATATACTGATCGAATTGAGAACTTTTTGAAGCCAGTAAATATATGAAACTCTTATAAGTGTTCCGAAAAGAAATTTCTCATGTCACGTGGGCGCAAATCGCCCACGTTGCCCCATCTTAATATCTATCTATAATATTAACAAAATACAATCAATTATGTATTAAGGCGCGTAGGCGGCCGCGGTGCGAACTAACCATCCGTCACATGTGACAATCTTTTATGTTTCTGATTATATCATGTGCGAGAAACATCAAATTGTGGCCATTGTTCGTAGAGTCATAGGTATAGGTAAATGTATTCACGGGCTACTTTCCGCACCTTGACATCTGCTGTGCTCCTATTTTGCTTCGTAGGGTTGAGTTGCTAATCTTGCCATCATAACTCCTCATGGAAGTTACTCGAACATCTGATATCACTCATGACTTCGGGGAGAGTCCTCGGTGACCCCAGGTGTTTGGCCCGGTATGTGTACACTACGGCACTCCAGGATGAGTGTGGCCGTCTCTTCTGTCTCCATGCAAGCCCTGCACAGGGGACTGTCAGTGACACCTTCGTAGAGTCTTCCTGCAACAAAAACATAGAGTTTGCAGTTATAATAATAGTACCAGTATATTTTACCCACGACACACAATTACAAACAAAAGTTAAGCTCAAAACTGTCTTCAATAATCCAGGCAGTCCCTGACTCATGGAAGTCTGCCCTTGTCCATCCGATCCAAAAAAAGGAGACAGTTCGGATCCGGCAAACTACAGGCCTATTGCTATTACCTCCCTGCTCTCCAAAATCATGGAGAGCATAATTAGCCGTCAGCTCTTGGTATACCTAGAGGGTCACCAGTTGATCAACGACCGACAATACGGGTTTCGCCATGGTCGGTCGGCAGGTGATCTTCTGGTATACCTGACACATAGATGGGCTGCGGCTATTGAAAGCAAGGGGGAAGGCCTGGCAGTTAGCCTGGATATAGCGAAGGCCTTTGATCGTGTATGGCACAAGGCGCTCCTCTCCAAACTTCCATCATTTGGGCTTCCCGAGAGCTTGTGCAAGTGGACCTCCAGCTTCCTCACTGGGCGTAGCATACAGGTCGTTGTCGACGGATATTGCTCGAACCCGAAGCCTGTGAATGCTGGAGTGCCCCAAGGCTGTGTGCTGTCTCCCACGCTGTTTCTTCTGCATATCAATGAATGTTGGAGGTGTCCAACATTTCATTGATATGCAGACGACAGCACTGGTGATGCCATATACACGGGCCATGCAGGTCTCTCTCGGGAAATCGTCGACCAGTGCCGGGAGAAACTTGTGTCTTCTATCGAGTCCTCTCTTGAGAAGGTCGCGGAATGGGGAAAATTGAACCTTGTCCAATTTAACCCCCAGAAGACTCAAGTTTGCGCGTTTACCACTAAAAAAACCCCATTTGTTGTATCACCGCTCTTCGACAACACTTCCCTCAAAGCCTCGCCTAGTATCGGAATACTGGGTCTCGAATGTGGCGGTCCTCTACAGTGCGGTTTTCAAGGAGCTTTCTTCCACGTACTACAAAGCTGTGGAATGAGCTTCCTTGTGCGGTGTTTCAGGGACGATACGACATGGGTACCTTCAAAAAAAAAGCGCGTACACCTTCCTTAAAGGCCGGCAACGCTCCTGTGATTCCTCTGGTGTTGCAAGAGATTGTGGGCGGCGGTGATCACTTCACAACAGGTGATCCGTACGCTCGTTTGTCCTCCTATTCCATTAAAAAAAAAAGGCATGTTATGGATTTAGATTAGTCAAATTGACACACACACAAAAGTCCAATTTAGTCACTTTTATGCAAAAGCTGTCATACAAATATAATATGTTGATGTCTACTTATACTAGATAAGCCTAAAAGATGTCTAAGTCTTAAAGACAACTTTTTAACAAATTAAATTTATTTCAGGGAACTTAAGGTTAAGGTCGTTAAGGAGTGGGGGCTGGATGATCTTGTTACCGGGAGGTGTGCTTGATGTGTTTTTTTATTATTATTATTTCCTTTAAAGTTAAAGTTATTATATATTTTATTTTAGGAAATGCTCACATAATGCCTCTATTTATTTACGGTATGTGTGGATTGATGCATCTACTATACTCAATAACTCTTGTGTTTATAAGTATTAATTTACTTTTTTTTTCTTTTTTTGACTTACGTAAGCCTTTCAGTTTTTGACTTTTGAGTATTTTTATTGCGTCACTTTGTATATATTGTAATTGAAATGATTTGTAAAACAACTAAAATGTAAATCTTGACTTAAAAGAGTGGCAATGAGTTTCTTGCTACTTCTTCTCATTAGCTCAACACTTTACGAAGTAGCGGTAAATTCAATAAGAAACAATATTTATATATTTTTTTTTGACATTCATAAGTGTCATTTTTGTGACCTACATGAATAAAGTTTTTTTGAATTTTGAATTTTGAGTAACAAATATACACACAAATCAATAAATAAACATACAAACTTTTGCCTTTATATAATGAGTGTGATTTTTTATTAAAAATCGTAAAAAATCTACGACTTGATAATTCTCAATAAGAAAATAGGGACAGACTGACAAACGTAAAACTTATAGCAAACCCCTTTTTCGTCAGACTTAA
Organism: Leptidea juvernica; assembly: GCA_949711755.1. Classification (NCBI taxonomy): domain Eukaryota; kingdom Metazoa; phylum Arthropoda; class Insecta; order Lepidoptera; family Pieridae; genus Leptidea; species Leptidea juvernica. Next base: position 13,250,323 of record CATIXQ010000012.1, on the reverse strand, counting down.
AAAATTACCTAACTTCTACTCCACTGATGTCACTGTCCAAATCGGGTTCTAAATTCAAAATACGCCGCTTAAACTGAATTAGTGTTTACATTGCTGCCTATTGACCAATAATATTTTAAACAACTGGAGTAAACGCAGATATGTACAGACATTGCAGTCGAAACTGATTATCATTATGACATGTGCCATATTTCGGCTTTGATTTTGTGTGACGTGCATTGTCTGTATGTATAGAACATACGGGCGGACATAAACTACGGGCAGTAAAACAAATTAGAAAAAAAATATCTGGTTATTACATGGGTAGTTTCGTTTCTTCTACAAACCCATTCAAATTCAAATTCAAATATTTTTATACAAAATAGGATTTAAAATCACTTATTGAACGTCAAAAACTACCACCCATTCAAAAGAGACTGCCTCAGACCTGACAAGAATGGGCGCAAGAAACTCAGCGGGCTTTTTTTTAATATAAAATATGGATTACATTGTAATATCGTACAATAAACATTTATAATTAAGGAGCCTGAGGGTTTTCGCTTTATTCCCAGTCCGTGGTGTCATTAAGAATATCGTTTATGCTATAATAACCTTTCCCACACAAACGTTTTTTAACAATTCTTTTAAATTTGGTAACACATTTGTTTTGTACATTTTCTGGGATCATATTGTAGAAGCATATACATAGCCCAACTAAAGACTTACTAACTCGACCCAACCGAGTAGTAGGCATAACAAGTTTATGTTTGTTCCTCGTGTTAACATTATGAATGTCATAGTTTCTAGAAAATTCCTCAATGTGCTTATGAACATACAGAACATTATCAAAAATTGCGAATCAAGCCAGAAGAAAACGCAATCAAATGAATAAATTTCGCATTTTAAATCTGAGTTTGCATATTGTTAAATTAAGTCCCGACCAAAAGCAATTTACTAGTAATTAAGCTTAAATTTACTCAAAGTTTAGACGAATTAGTTAATTGTGTTTGCAATTAATTCTCGAATGACCTCATCCGACAAAAAGTATCGCAGGACACATCCTGCTGAAGGTAGGGTGCAACTCATGCGTATCGGCCTTCTAATCTTAATATATATAAATCTCGTGTCACAATGTTTGTCCTCAATGGACTCCTAAACTAATGAACGGATTTTAATGGTGATTACTTCATGGAGTGCAGTTTGGTCCAACTTGAGAGATAGGGTAGTTTTTATTTCGATTTGGGACCCAAAATATTTTTATTTTCAATATTTGTTTTGTATGGACATATTTTCTATGAGAGAATTTAGTGACGCACGGTTTGACAATTCCGCTGTGGAACAATTTCATTCTAACAACAGGGAGCATATTTACGAAATAATTTTTGATGTTTTGAAATATAAAACGGTTGTTTTTTTACTATCTACAGAATAACGTCTGTCGGGGCAGCTAGTATTATATAAAGTTGTATTGATTGTTTGTAACAACAATATTTTTATCAAGAAAAATATTTATTTAAAGGCCTCAATGGTAGAACTTTTTACCAGGCTCCTCGACTAGATTATGGGTACCACAACGGCGCCTATTTCTTCCGTGAAGCAGGCGCCGTAGCTAGTGAAGTTACTGGGCAAATGAGACTTAACATCTTATGTCTCAAGGTGACGAGAGGTTGCACTGCATTCCTGAGTGGTACTGCATTGTAATGGGCAAGGCGTATTAATTACCATCAGCTGAACGTCCTGCTCGTCTCGTCCCCTATTAACATTAAAAAAAAACTGTCCTTGATCCTTGTGATCCTTGCCCGCCACGTACCAATGTGGTTTTGGATTTTATATTCATATGTAGGTACAAGGTATTTTAAAAAGCGTCGAGTAAACTTAAGTTTCTTTAAAAGATCGACATTTTAGATAATTTAAACATGTAGATAGTCTCTTGCTGTTAAGCAACCGATAAAACCAGGCCAGGAACTTTGAAAAGAGGCAAAAAAAATAATTTTATGCCTCTTTTCAAAGTTACGTGCGTTAATTATACGTTTCGTCTTCAGTTTTTTATGAGTGTGTATTATCTTAGATAATTTATACGTCTAGCTAGAGACTGTTATTGCTAGTCAACGCATGAAAAGTGCCAGGCTTATTACTTTAGTGTGCGTGACAAGAAACGTCTTACACACGCGATACGTCAGTCATATTAAGTGCGTTGCAGCAATTAGAGGCTAACAGTTCGCCGCTATTTTTTTCGAAATGTTCACAGCTGTCACAGACATCTCGACGTTTAAATTATGTAAGCATAATATTTTTATCTAAATATAATTGACAGGTCAAATGATGTCACTGTAGACTGCCCGTGTCACGCTTGGCCGGTCGCCCGCTAAGCGTCACCCTATTTATATAAACAAACCATTCTACATCATGCCAATTGTGAAGTAGAACTAATCATGTGGTGAAAAAACGAACTAATGATGTAAAATAGTTAATTATTTTATTAATTGATAATATTTAATACGCAATAGAGCTGTAGTTTTAGAGTAATGCTGCAATTATTAAATTTGATTGAGTTTTATTATAAAAAGATGTTATGAATATAATATAAGATGTCAAAACGACAGAAGCGCCCCCCTTTAAGTGCTAGCAAATACCAGCCTAACGAAGATCTCTAAGAAAAAATCGATTATGAGTATGAAACGTGCAGTTATTGATAGATTAACAGATGACGGCTATAATCTTGTAAAAAACTGAGATAACCAAAATCCACTACGTTTTAAGCAGCTGGTCGCTTTCAAACTTAGCCGGATTATACTTCGTCGCCATATTATAAATACTATTTCAAACATAGTCAAATGATGCACGTTTCATACTAAACTAAATTAAAATTTTTACTTACGCAGTCTCGTCTCTTATTACGTAGTATTTACATCCTCTTTGTCAAATACTTACCGCGGTGTATAAGAATTGAGCATTGCTACCAAAATCTCACAAATTATGTTCCTGCACAATAGTGTGTAATAATTATTATAGTGCAGCTAAATGGAAGGATTCAGGATCAATAATATGTGATGTGTAGAATTTTTTTTTTACTTTGAGTTTTAAAGATTATCATAATCCGAGGCTAGAATGTGCAACTTGCATTTCAGGAATGCGATATCTTGTAGATACAAGCAATCTGATCAAGAATGATCAGATTTTATTTATTTTACATTTGTAGATCGTAGATAGAAATTTTCTCTCGACTTACTTCAAGGAATAAAACTAAAGATGTACTAGATTTCCTACTTACGTATTATGAAAAGAAAGATAAGGTAATTTCAGTTATATTTCCACGTCTTATCTAGTTTTCATCTTTCAGGTGGAAAAGGCAAATATTTAAGTACACCGTACAATCTAGAAGTATTTCGAACCATATGGGTTGTTTCTTTTCTTAAGGCGACACTAAATGCCAGCGACTTTGAGCGATATGAGTTCACGGCTGCCGGCCCGCCATCTATGTAACAAAGTCAATATTTTCAAAAATCTTGCGTGGAAAACAGTTTATATGCTTACAATCCTCGTTATTCACTACTTATCTGAATAAACGAAGCTACACAAAAAAGTACAAGCTATAAGAATAACTCTTCTGAGAGAATTACCAAAAAAATGTGTCATGCCATGCCAAAAAACTTGTTTAACTTCAAAGAAAAGTGGTAGTTCAAAAAGGCTCGGCCTTACGGCCTTAGAAAAGACCTACAAATAAGACTTAAGGATATGTGTAACAGGATTAAATAGTGTTCATAGCTCGAAATGGTATACTTTCACCACAAAACTTGTCTAAAAACACCATTTTTGCGTGTTTTCTGCTTACTCTTCGCCTTAAGGCTGGGGACCGAGCCTGCGGCCTTTAGGAATAGAGCGGAGCTAGGTTACCTCTCCATAAGTAGAACCATTTTTTTTTATTACAAACATAATAGGTAGGTGTACAATTAATAAAATTTCGTACAAATTTTTATCTAGATTGAATGATTAGTATGTTAGGGGTATTTTGGTGATTTTTTTCGCACTGTCTATAAAAAATAGAAATTTAATGAAAAAATGAATTTTCTTCTCATATTCTGTAGATATATAATTATTTTTTGTAAAAATATAAGCTTTATATAAACCGTCAAGAAATGGTTTCAACTATGCGCCATTTTGACGATTTCTTGTGATAGCAGCCTTAAGTTATCAGAGTACACGAACTTGCTATTCATCCAAATCTTATATCGTCTGTAATGAATCTCGGAACATAGAGTAGTAGCGAGGGTACAGTCACGGGTGGTTGCTCCAGCTAATTGCATACGCCTCGACCCGTGACCGACAGTTACTTGGGAGCGGCGAGCGGCCCGTGTTCCGATCGCGTTACCTGCGACCTAATACGGCTGTATGCATCTCGTGCCTTTGCCTCACTATTAAATACAAAAAGTAACAATGCACTATGCACATTCAAATTGTACCTACTCTATGTATTTTTAATCTGCTTATTTGGCATGAAATTGAATTGAATGAAACATCATATATAATTTAGTATTGGCTAAAATTAAGTACGTTTTGTTTTTTTTTTATGAAAATAAGGGACAAGACGAGCAGGACGTTCAGCTGATGGTAATTGATACGCCCTGCCCATTACAATGCAGTGCCGCTTAGGATTCTTGAAACCACCAAAAATTCTGAGCGGCACTACAACTGCGCCTGTCACCTTGAGACAAGATATTAAGTCTCATTTGCCCAGTAATTTCACTAGCTACGGCGCCCTTCAGACCGAAACACAGTAATGCTTACACATTACTGCTTCACGGCAGAAAAAGGCACCGTTGTGGTACCCATAATCTAGCCGGCATCCTGTGCAAAGGAGCCTCCCACTGGTTTGTAGAAATAACAAAAAACTTTACCTAATATACCATCTTATCTAATATTATGATAAGATAATATAACAATGGAATTCACAACACTAAGACATGAATAAATATATCTCCATAGTTTAAATAAACGATTATAATAATTTAGAAAATTAGTGCTTTATTCTTTACAAAAAAAACTTTATAATGTATATATTTATAGCACCTTTGACTGAAAGCCTAACTTGAAGAAACCTCTATATACAAATTGGACGTGATTCCAGAAAAACGTTCCAACCCAAAATCATGTCTAAATTGAGTTAAGAACACGAAACTAGTCACGTGATTCATATTAACGGACCGACAAAAATGATAGCCCTACTGTCACTCTTTAAATGACATCGTGACTTAGTAGCCCAACCCACATGTATGGAATACACTAATATTTAAAACTTTTTACACGAATTCCTTACAGTGTGATGTTTGTGGCTTGGAACGTTTTTCAGGAACTATATCCAGTTACAATTTATCATCGACTATAATCTATACTAATATTATAAAGCTGCAGTGTTTGTTTGTTTGAACGCACTAATCTCTGGTACTACTGGTCCGATTTGAATGATTCTTTCAGTGTTGGGTAGTCCATTTATCGAGGAAGGCTATAGGCTATGTTTTTTTTTTTTCAAAATTAGGGATCCGTAATAAAGTTGCTATTTTGTAACACAAGGTGTAAAATCGAAAACCTATTTTTGCGTGCGCTGCAAAAACTATTGACAATAGAACAAAATGATGTACAGGCTATAATATAGGCAATATTTTATTACTTATAAAACTATCGCGTGAATTATACTTTATATGGCAAAACAACGTTTGCCGGGTCAGCTAGTATATTATAATTTAGCACTAACGACCAGTATTAGGTCAGTTTACATTTGGCAAATCTATTTCATACGATTGTACTGTGTCAATTCTATTTCTACATATAAAATAGCCATAATCCTGCCCGATCGCTTTCCGACTGTGAATTCGAACCGCTACAATTTTTTAAAATGTAAATTAAACTGAAACAATTTTACTGGTCAAAATCGTCAGCTGATTCCTACGACTACGAACAATTTTTTTATGTGATACTTATAAGTTAATTTCAAATATTCTGCTAAGGGAAATTATTATTGACATATTCCTCCGAATTTATCAAAAAACTAATTGTATTTTTTTTTCCATCTGAAGTTAAAAAAAGTATCCTTGAAAATCAAAAAGGGGAAAGGGATTGGAACATAAACAAAGCTGCATAAAATTTGTGACTTCTGGGTCAGGGAAAGTGAGCTATTTGACAAAAGGGCAAACTGCTATAGTTAGGTTACTTAATTCTACAATATTATCAGTTAAAAAGGCTTTTTATATTTAAGTAACTTTCAAAATAAAAAAACTTACACCTTCCTTAAAGGCCGGCAATGCTGTGATTCCTCTGGTTTTGCAAGAGAATGTGGGCGGTTGTGATCACTTAACACCAGATGACCCGTACGCTCGTCCTTTTCCATAAAAAAAATTGGCCATTGCTCTGGTACTGAAATCTTAGCAAGCTCAAGTACAGATTGACACCTGAAGTGAGACGGTTGGCCAACAGAAACAAAGCACCGGACACGGCCAGTTAACCGGCAAAATTCAAATTGAACCATTGAGTGAGAGGGATCGCTGTATCCGTTCTCTTTTCGCAACACATCCGCGCTCGGTCGCGCGTTGCGGTGTCAAATTTGCCGGGATCTACGGATTAGGCGTTGGCCTCTTTCACTTGTAAAAAATAAAAGTTATCGATGACATAATGTTCATCGCGTGAATAGGCAAAACAAAGTAACTGACCTCTTTCACTTGTAAAAAAAATTATATTATAGATAATGTTCACCTGATGAATAGTAAAAGTCAGCTGCCCATCAGCTTTACACGAGGCCAAGAGATTCGCTTCTGCGCTTAATGTAGTACCGTCATCCGTTTACATCATAGGTTCTCAACTTTGGAAATAACGTCCCCTTGTGGGCGTTTGAGACTTTCGGGGAGGCGCAGATGGGGCGTGGGTAGATTATTAAATATAGTCTAAAAAGGCAAAAAAATACACGAAAAACATATTCTCAAAGTGGGCGGTGAGCAAAATAAGGTTGAGAAACTATGTTTTACATGCTCAGTCCAACGAGTTCAGCAGAGATTAAACCCACGCCCATCAACTATTCCTAGCAAAATTTCAGTTTCAGTTTCTGCGCACCACACGGACTAAAAACTCGAGAGATCCAGGTGCTCAGTCGATCATCATCATCAACATAATTTCAGCTGGAAGACGTCCACCGTTGGACAAAGGCCTCCCCAACGATTGCCATGACGATCGCTCCTGCGCTGCCTTCAACCTACTCCGGCGATCTTCACCAGATCGTCGGTCTATATTTTGGGGGCTTACCAACATTGCGTCTTCCAGTACAGAGTCGTAATTCGCGGACTTTACTTCCCCATCGGCCACTTCATTATAGCAATCATCTCACTCTCATTCGATAGTCTTACTAAAATCCCGGATATTCAATTCCATTTAACGGTCTGCCGCAACACAGCATATATCTCCTATCTTTCGCCATCTCCGTATGTAGCTCCTGCATACAGCTTTTGGAATGCTATTCCATGTAATTCGCAGCCAAAATATGTGTACAAAACAAAGCTCCTCGAAACAAATAACGAGATAAACCAAAAAAAGTTGGAGATGTTTCGATAGCCCCATTGGTCCGCAATTAATACAACACTTATCTCAGCTAATTAACGATTGCAGAACGACCTAGAATCTTTAATGAGGCTGCGCAAGATCCGGTGGTGGTTTAGGCCGTTCACACGCTGCACGACTTTAAGACAATGCGATATAATGCAAAATAAGTTTGTGGCTATAATCTCCGTGAATAAATGCCTTTTGCACATTCGAGAATTGGATTCTTATCTAGGTTAACATAGATTACGTTGGTCTGTTAAATAATTCCAAATTCTATGTATCATAATTCGTAAATACACAGACTTCTCTCCATCCCCCCCTTACTATCATTCGAAAGGCCAGTAAATCTTCAGTGATTCCATTGGTCTTCAAGAGCGACAGTGATCACTTATTACTCGGTGCATACTTCATTGTCCTCATATTCCATAGAAAAACTTTGGGTTTGCCGAGGTTGTCATTAGACGATATAACAAGGAATTAGTCCCCAACAGTTGTTGCCCCTAAGTCAAATCTGTGGAGACATGTTGCTCCTCAACGACCCTCTTGATATTAATCTTCGTACTTATAGATTTGTCTATCAACAGTTCACATTAAAAATTCCTCCCCCATACTACGGGGGCTATTTCGTTGTTCGTCTGATCGCCCGTTTGTTTCATCCCTTATCGTAAGCTGTACTTACTAAAAATTTTATTTAGTTAAATACTTGCACATTTAAGCTAACGAACATAATATCTTAAAAAGGGCAAACGAACAACAAATATTTTTTTATAGTAATTACAGTATTTGCAAAAACAATATAAAATTATGGACTCAAAAGTCTGAAAATAATTTAAATTATGCAAAACCAGTTGAATTGATATCGCTCTACAAAAAATATATAAAAAATAACTTTATACGTTTTTATGTTTTTTTTTTGTTAGCATAACAAACTTAGTTAAAAGGCTCGATTTCTTCTTATATCAGGATATCAGGCCAATGTAATAAAAATATTGTGTTGTTTTCATATTGGTGAAAATCATTTTCGAAAATCTGTTACACACATTACGGATAGTAGATAATATAAAGTGCATAGAAAAAAGTTGTTATAAATAATATTATTTAAATAATCCTGTGATATTTTCCGTAAATATTCATTCATTAAGTAAAATTAACATTGAAAAAAAAAAGCAGCTAAGATTTCCAAAATACTTGACGTGCTTAAAAGAGTTAAGTGCTCTATGAGACCTAAGTTCTAAGATCCATAGTACTATAATACTAAAATTTTATGAACGATGTGGGATTCGAACCCACGACCTCCGGCGTTCCGTGCCGGTGCTCTAACCAACTGAGCTAACCGTTTGAGTACCGCCTCGTTATAAAATTCTGTTTGCTTTGTTCAACTCTCAGGTTGTGGCTTCTCTAAACTCTAACTATAATACTATATTTCCTGATATAGCTTAGAGCATTGACTAAAAATATACTAGCGTAAAGACTAACAAAGCGTGAGACAGAAGACCATCTATAACGAAGATATACAGCAAGATAGAAAAGAAAATCGAATCTGCTACTGTAACCGATTTTGAATGATAAGTCGTAAACAGTCAGTCGTTTTGAATAGGTACTAAACAACTAGTGTTACACACATTGATAAACCAAAATTGATCTCACATTATCGTGCTGTAAGGTCATCTAAATGCTAGTTTATTGTAAGTCTATGGTTTAAAGCAACTTTAATGAATAGGCAATAGGATATTATGTAATAGCGAAGGGCGTGAAGATCGGATACGCGTGCAATGCAATATTTATGTGCACCTGCGCATTTCATGTACCTCTCAAGATAACTGTCAATATTAGCTTTAATAATCCCTTAAAGATATTGAAAGGAGAGTGACAGCGGTAAACTGTGCGAATAGAGAGCTGCATGCCATGAACGGCTAGATTGTGTCAAAAGAGGCGCGAAAAGCTGTCCATAATGGAGTGATTGTCGCCACGTTGATCTACGGAAATGAGAGTTGGGTATGGTAGAAGAAGCATAAAAGCAGAATTAACGCAGTTGATTACTGCGATTGATAGAATTTTGAATGCGGTAATACGAGCGCGCTGTGGTCTGAAAGAAGATGTCGTGGAACGGATTGAGAAAGGAATGCTAAAATGGTTTGGACACGTGGAGCGAATGAGTGAAGACAGAATGACTTATCAAATATATATGGCAAGTGTGTGTGGGCAAATCGGTCGCGGGTGAGCTCGTAGAACATGCGTCGACCAAACTGGGGATGTTTTGAGAAAAGGAAAAGTCCGAAGCAACCGGAACCGGCGAGCATGTATGAAAAGAGTAATGAATGTAGAGGAAGCGCGTAAGGTTTGTAAGGATAGACGCAAGTGGCATTCTGTTGTCTCTGCCTACCACGACGGGAGAAAGCGTGAGTGGGTGTGTGTATAATCCCTTAAAATAACAATAACTCTCCCGAAACCGCGAGTTCTCCGGAAAAACTCCTGCTGTCAAGTTTCAAGTCCAAGCGCATATTTAAGACGAGATATTTATTTAATCAAACAAAAACAGTTAAAGATAAAGACGTCAAAAAGCAATTGGCACACGAGTGGAATAACAATACGGTTTAGAGTATCTAACCAACCGGAGACGGTATGTTTCTTAAGTTTTCATCTCGCAAAGCAAGGAGGCAGAGAAAAAACCTCGATATGCGACAATTCCATACTTCAGTAGAATAAGTGTGGCAGAAGCCACTAAAATCAACCCTTTCATGTCAGTTTTCGATAGCATTTTTAAGCCGTAGACAACTATTAGTCGCTAGAATTGATAGAGGTCGATTACTTGTTTTTTCACTTTCAGCCATTATTATGTCATGACTTTGCTCAGATTTTACTTATGTAAATCTTAGCCGAATGCGATAAATATTGATTTTAAAGTATTCAGCATAATTTCAGCCGTCAAATGACTATAAAAGCGAAACCAAAGATTATGCTAAGTATACACTCAGCTAAGTTGTACGTAAATAAAGACTGAGCAAAATCTAAGTACGCTCTATAGATGTAAGAGGGGTGCGTGGCTATTTTTACTATTTTTAAACACTTTGAGTTAATTTTTCGATGCTTAATATTTCTAATATAATGTTTATAATAATAATTAAATATAACGATTCAAGAATTCGAATAAAATATAAAAAAGCATATTATACCATATTTTAGATGCATATGCTTATGCCAGCATATGCATTATGAGATAAATGTGACAGTTATATTGCTTGAGAGCTATTGGCAGATGGCTTAGATTAATTTATGCTAGTAATAATTTATTTTTAAACAAACAATATATGCGTTATCCCTTTATTGTCAGTTGATTGACAGTCTTTAACAGAAGAACATAAGACTCACTTGATATTAAGTCCCACGCACATAACATAACTTTGCTTCCCACTTATTTAAAGCGTCTCCATTCGTTATTACTCTAAGCGATATTGTTCAGGTTTCTGCGAGGGAGGCGCGAATTTACACAAAAACGGAATCGAATCGTTTAGAGTAACGAGGACATAAATTATGCTTTTTACATGGCTGTGGTATGCTGAGAAATCGGAATTCCGAAATTCATCTATGACTTTCCTTTCCTCTCCATTAAATTAAGAAATTTGCCTAATCCTGACAAATTCAGAAGGTCTACTACAGTGTGCATGACTAACGTTACAATGAAAACTCTAGAGGCTCTATCTAATTTTTTTTATGGAATAGGAGGACAAACGAGCGTACGGGTCACCTGGTGTTAAGTGATCACCGCCGCCCACATTCTCTTGCAACACCAGAGGAATCACAAGAGCGTTGCCGGCCTTTAAGAAAGGTGTACGCGCTTTTCTAGAAGGTACCCATGTATCGTCCCGGAAACTCCGCACAAGGAAGCTCATTCTACAGCTTTGTAGTACGTGGAAGAAAGCTCCTTGAAAACCGCATTGTGGAGGACCGCCACACATCCAGATGGTGGGGATGATATCCTAACGTGTGGCGTGTCGTGCGAAGGTGGAATTCGGCGGCAGGAATCAGGTTAAACAGCTCTTCAAATTCTCTATCTAGGTGTATAAATTATCTAAGCCAATAAGCAACTACTCCATTCTTCTTCTTCTCAATCGGTCACTCTTGTCAGAGTGGTCATGGTTACTAAGATGACGCAACATTAGTTTCCGTTGGTCTCCCCAGTAACCCCAGACCCATTGCCTCCCTCGCGATGCACTTCCACTTTTGACGGTTTGCAGCATTGCGGGAGCATTCCATTACAGGTGTCTGGGTCACTGTTTTCATAAGATCTGTCGCTCTTTTCCTCTCCACCTGACCCTGCACTATCAACCGCTCAATCGATCCTTCATTTCTGGAGATGTGACCAAAGAACTTCAGAATTCGTAGTTACACAGTCGACGATAACTTTTCTTTTATCTTCAGTTCTTTTAAGATGGAATTGTTGGTTCGAAAAGCCGTCCAAGGGATCTTCAGGAGTCGTCTCCAACACATGTCTAACTACTCAATGAGCTAGGCTTAATATACATTACAGCTACGTTTTACAGCTCTGATACGTCAGTCACTTTGTTTTGGTATGCGTACGTTGCTGAAAATAGAGGCTAATAGTTCTCCGGTATTTTTCTTTGACGTGTACATAGCTGTCACAGTGTAGACGTAAGTATAAAATATCTTCGAAGCTAGGCTATGAGTTAACATTTATTGTAAGTTTGACTTTGATAAGTACACTTAGACAAATATATTATTGTTTTTGACTTTGATTATATTCATCTTACGACATGTAGTAAATAAATGTTTGCAGGAAAATTGTTAGAGTATTTTTTATCGTTTTCATGGCTAAGTTAATTAATGTCGTAATAAATATACTTAAGTATGGTAATTTATTACGACTCACAAATGGCGTAACTTTAACATTCAGTTGATGTTTACTGGGAGTTATTTTATATAGAAACGTGGAAAATTAATTGAATATTTGAAACATATTTTTTTTATAAAATGAAGGGACGAGACGAGCAGGACGTTAAGCTGATGGTGATTGATACGTCCTGCCTTACAATGCAGTGCCGCTCAGGATTCTTAAAAAAACCCAAAAATTCTGAGCAGCACTACAATTGCGTTCGTCACTTGAGACGTAAGATGTTAAGTCTTATTTGCCCAGTAATTTTACTAGCTACGGCGCGCTTCAGACCGAAACACAGTAATGTTTAAAATTACTGCTTCACGGCAGAAATAGGCGCCGTTGTGGTACCTATAATCTAGCCGGCATCCTGTGCAAAAGGAGCCTCCCACTGGTAAAAATATATTTAATGTTCTGAACATGAAATCAAAAGTCCTAATTGCACAAATGGTATTGAGGCATAGGCATATTGCGAAACATGGGCACTGACCAAGTCTTAAAGGGCGTTTTTTGAGCGTAATTTGGACTTTACTTAGGTAAAACTTTTCTGAGTGTGATAAAACAAGAACTTGACTTTTGCATATGGCTATCTTAGCTTTAGCTCAGAATAATTTCAGCTGTCAAATGACTTTAAAAATGAAATCAAAGATTATGCTAAGCTTACAATTAGTTTTACGTAGGTAAGGACTTACTTAAAGTACATACGCTTTATATTTCTCAGCCTTAATTTTTGATATTAATTCAAATTCAAATATTTTTATTCAAAATAGGATGTCATATCACTTATTGAAAGTCAAAAACTACCACCCATTCCAAAATGAATGCCTCAGGCCTGAGAAGACAAACAAACAAAACAAACTCAGCGGGCTTTTTTTTTTCATCAAAAAATTTGTTTACAAAGAAACATTGTACAATTAAACTTATTATTTAATAGCCCGAGGGTGGTCGCTCCATTTCCAATTTGTGGTATGATTAAGAAAGTTATTTATGTTATAGTAACCTTTACCACACAAACGTTTTTTAACAATTCTTTTGAATAACGTAATACTTTTGTTTTGAACATTTTCGGCGATCTTGTTGTAAAGGCATATACATCACTCCCACAAAAGACTAACTAACGCGACTTAGCCGAGTAGTAGGCATTATAAGCTTATGTCTGTTCCTAATATTTCTTATATCATATTTATAATATTACTATATTTTAACTTTCGAATAAAATATAGAAAATAGAATATTAGGTTTGCCGTATTTTGATAAAACCACAAAGGTAATAAATGATTTTGAGCTATGACAGTTAGTTTACTTACAACCTCAGGACCCCTGAAAACATTGTGCTGGAAAGACTACGAAACCTCTGATTTTGTTAATAGTGTTAATCTGACCATGCTTTAATAACTTGGAAGAATATTTTAATGCAATAATGAGATAAATTAAATTTCCGCTACTATATATTTCTGAAAAGTAACGCCTTTTAAAACTCAGTTCTAGTTACATTTCAATTTCCCCCCTTTTTGCTCAAAGAAATCTCCAAGAAACTCATCATGAATTCCCCTATAATTACAAAAAGATCTCACAAATACGCACATATAAGCAATTTATGTGTAAATATTAAAGTTATTACATACCTTATTGCTTGGGAATAAGAATTACGGGAACACACTTGTCGGTTTCTATGACAGACGCATTGTTCGAGGTGAAAACGTTGATATTTCCCACGAAAAAAGGAAAACTACGGTACATATGTGTTGAAACGCATTTGCAACATGGCTTATGGAGTTAGTGAATGGTAAAGGCCACTATTAATGAAATGACGTAGATTTAAATATACAGACATAAGGTACGCTCTTCTCAATATAAAACATTTAATAATAATAATATTATTATTAATAAGCAGCTGTTTTGGGAACGGCACGCATCGTGCGGAAGTTCCTCAGTCTGTCGCCCTAACCATCGGCGGAATTGTCGTGAACCAATGCCGATGGGACTCTATTTCTTTTTAGTTATTTTTGTAATATTGTTTTTTATAAAAATGTTATATATATATAAATGTAGAAAATAAGATGAAATTGTAATAAAGAGAATATTAATAAAATACATCATGAAGGATGGCACAGTAGACATATGACGGGCTAGCCATCATCCTGGTGAGTATATCAGACATATTAATTCCGGTTGTTCTCGTCTTGCCAATGGAGAGTATTTGCACAGACACAACCAAGTAGCCAGGATTATCCATCAGCAACTTGCTCTTCGATACAATCTTGTGCATTTTGAAGACCCGTATTATAAGTATACTCCGGAGCCAGTTCTGGAAAACAACCGTGCCAAGCTCTACTGGGACCGATCTATCATCACGGACAGAACTATCATTGCTAATAAGCCTGATATTGTGTTGGTAGATTGGTTAAGCGTCGGGCATTTATTGTTGATATCACCATCCCGTGTGATGATAACCTTGTGAAAGCTGAAATAGACAAATTGTCGAAGTACCTAGACTTAGCACACGAGGTTGCTGACATGTGGGATGTTGATTCAACAATAATTGTCCCAATAGTCGTTTCCGTAAACGGTCTTATAGCAAAGAGCCTCGACCATCATCTCTAGAGGGTCTCACTTAATAACTGGATAAAGGGTCAGTTACAAAAAGCAGCTGTTTTGGGAACGGCACACGCATCGTGCGGAAGTTCCTCAGTCTGTTGGCCCTAACCACCGGCGGAATTGTCGTGAACCAACGCCGGCGGGAATCTATTTTTATATTTATAATATAAAAAATTTATACGTATTTTACTGAAAGAAGACTTTATGTTATTTTTAAAAGTTATTACTTTCTGCATTCAAAGATTTTCTAAAAATTACTCGCCTCGTCTGGGAATCGAACCGACTTAAATGTAAAAGAAACACTCCTACTTTTATGATAATATGTAGATTTGAGAAAGTAGTCAATTAAGTGATTAAATCAATATCATTGTTCTTTCTCTATCTGTTTTATATTTTCAAGTAAAACTGCTTTAGAATCGTTATGATTTGAAACTCAATGAAACGAAAAAGCGAGACGATAGAGACACAAACAATTAAATGTATAGAATAAGTGTTTAAGTACCAGGCGATCATAGTTGAAGAAGAGGTCGTCTTATGTTTTACTACATAGACACCAAGGAGAACATAAATATTGTAGCGGTGATAGTAATGTTTTTCATAGCGGTTGAAATCAATTTTTTTTTGTAAGTTCTAGATTACTTCAAACAGCACTTAAAACCGCTTAGTCATATAGGCTCCATAGAAGCCGGTAGACAAATCTGACAGTAATAAACGGAATAGTTAAAAACAAACTTCTTCTGAAAAGTCTTTAACTTGTTTCCGTCGCATTTGGTTTCCAATATTGTTTTTTTTTTTTTATAATTAATCTTTGTCTACTACAACCGTCTTGCTGGTCTTGTCATTTGTCTCACAAAGAAAGGTGATAGATATATCTCGTGAATTTACTGGGCTATTGAGATTTCACATCTTTTGTCTCAGTTACGTGTACCATCGCGGTGCTCAGTATCAGGTGATGGAGGAAGTATCAGGTCTTGGTTTTTTCGCCACTTTTTTAAGTTATACTTCTTCAGGCGCGTTATGAAAATATAAGATAAGCGCGCATCACTGTAATACTAAAGTAAAAGGGTGAAGTTGAAACCTAAAATTTTCTGACGTTTGCGACATTCGTTATATTTTTTTTTTTTTGGTTTCTTCGTCCATTATTAGGATAGGCAAAGAGTTCAAGCCCGTACAGCCGTATTCGTTATTTAACCATTAATTGTCTAAGGCCTAAGCAATCGTTGCAAGATTTTTACAATATTGTTCTTTTCACAAACGTAGAATAGCACGAGGAATAAATAATTTTAAGCATTTTTGCTTTGTTAGGCTAAAGAAGTATAACTTCTTGCGTGCATACATAAGTACACACACACACACACTTTTTTTATGCTAAAGAACCGCTTGTCATCAAAAATAGCAAAAAAAAAAATTTTTTATTCCAGCCTCTCGTAATACACAAATATCAAAGAGTTCCGTTATAAGTTTACACGATGTAAGGGTGCACGTACATTGACCGACGCCGGCGTTGAATATAAAGCGTGCCGCACACCTGACGCAACACTCCATTTCCGGGCCGCATTTGGGTGTTGTCATATTTTCTTATTGTATCATCGAAATTACTGTTTGTTGTTTAAATGTTTGTTGTTAAAGCGACGCACCCCTTTTACGCAAGGGTACATTTGATGGATACAATCATAAGGTTTTTTGTATTAATAAATAAAATAAAATTCCTCGCATTATTAAAAAGTAAAGTTACAAACCCATTTTTTTAGCTTTGATCATATTTTAGATAGTATAGTATCTAATACGTAGGTGTACCTAATATAAGTTAAATTAATATAGGATTTAAAAAGTTTTTTTTTGTATAATAACATGTTCATGTGTAGTCGTAGTATGTTCGTAGTTTGTAGAAGCTACCTGAAATGGTTGGAGTTTTAATGATGTTTTTTGTGCGAAGGGAAGAGAAGAATATGTAATTTGCGAGAATTGAATATAAGGATTCTGGTAATAAAGTACCTAGTCCATGGACAGTGGTATACACTGACCATCAATTGATCAGTTGAGCCACTAATGAAGAGCATATGGAGAGAATATAAGAGAGAACCAAATGGAGGAAGACACAGAGGGAGACCATTTCCTTGATGGACAGGACAGATTGTATTAACTTTTAAATTGGTATAAATTAATGTGTAGAAAAAATTAATTTATTTCGTGGGGGGGTTCACTTATCAATTATAATATACCGCCCATTGACAATGGAAAAAATATGCAATATCTCAAAAAGCCTCTATGTCAAACCTATTGCAATTATTATTAAAGGTATTTATTAAAAAAAACGTAGTTCCATATTTAAAATATGTCTTAAAACAAAATAAATTTTTATATAAGAGGAGGCAAAGGTCCAACAGATTCACGTGGGTAGTGGTGAGGCGACCGCCCATGGACATCCGCAAGAGATAACTTATTATCTTTTACTGTCAGTAATTAGCTGTCAATAATCTGGAGGTGTCCCAATATACCCGATAAGTCATTCTTATCGCCTTATACTGGGACGCGTGAATTGCAATTTCCATACAAACTTCTATCGCTGGTTAGCTATACGACGTCCCATTGACAGGCAGCGTGTACGGATAAGGTGAGTTACCGTCGATAAGTTTATTGGGTCAGAAATGTCAACGATATTTACGATTTTTATCTCAAGTAAGAGATAGACTGAATATTGATAACGGCCGTAAGACGTTTCGGTTCGGGAAAATTGCATTGGGTAATTGATTCCACAGTACACATGCCAAACACGGACTATTAAAAAAATAAGGACTCCGTGTCACCTTACATAACAGTGTAGTACCAAAACAAGCCGATTAACGTGTAAAAACATAGCCCCACGCACACACTTACACTACTACAGGCCGATAGGCGGCCATTATGAGAATTGTCATCGTGTGGCAGATCAGTTTGCGTCTCAATAAAATATTTGAAAAATGCCGTCGTAGGTTGTGAAAAAGTGTAAAAACGATATTATATAAGTATTTGTGGCCATATATGATTTTTATATGGAGAAAAATCTAGTAACTAGTATCCCCCGTAACCGCACACACACTAGCATAACGGTGCTTCACTTGCTAATATCACGGCGCGTAGTCCTTCATTTTTTACTCGTCCGTGACGCCAAATAAAATAATATTAAAAATGCACTGACTTGAAAAAAACTTTCAAAATAATAATTCATACTTGTGACTATTAACAAACCGAAAATACGCGGCGCGAACAATAGCGCCCGTGCGAAAATCTGATATAAAGTAATGTATGCCATAAATATATGTCCTAACAATAGACCGTATGCTTTTTGTATGCCTTTCTAATCTTGGAGGTCGTGAATAGAACTATTTATTAAGTTAATTAGGTTATGGAGGGGCCCTGAAGGTGAAGAATGGTTAAAGACATGGAAAGAGTGCTTCAGAAGTATTTTTATGAGAAGTGACGACACGAGTAAGACAAGTGATAGTAAGATTGCTCAGGATTAAAATGAAATAGTTAGTTATGATCTGTAAAGCGGCTTTAGTACAGTTCAGTGCAGAACTGTTTCACTGCGACCAATGTGATCTTTTGATAGCCACTGTTAACTATAGCTCACTGTTAAGATTGATTCTTTTCATGAATCTTATTATTATTATATCTTTAGCTGATGTATCTGAAGTGGTTGAAGAATTGGACAGAGATGCTTTTAAAGGACCACATTCAGTAGCACCACATACTATTACAGAATCGATACGCTCTGCAATCTTTGAGACCTAAGATGGAGAGATGTTTGTAAAATTTGTAGAGTCCTGGTTAGAATGCGTAAATTTCCCTACTTAATCCTAGTGCCTCATTCGCAGCGTTCTTGTTGAAGGCTTGGATTAGGGTTTTGAAATGATCCAAATGATTTGAGTTTTCTTTCAAGTTGTTAGCAACATGTCCTGAAGATGCCTCGTGTAAAGGCGAAACACGTGTCGAATTGTTTAAAGATAAATATTGGCGGAATTAACACTAAAGAAAACTCGAAACATTTGGATAATTATGAATTTCCGCAAAGTAACGCCAACTTCAATAAAGTTTTGAAATGGGTTAAGCCCGGAGTGTTGCTCCAGAGTTGATTCCACGTATCAAGGATATCTACTTCTTTGAGACATAAGATGTTAAGTCCAGTAATTTCATTGGCTAACGCGCCTTTCTCACCGAAACAACAACGATAAAGTGTTTGTACACTAACTACTCCTTGGCGGCAAAAAAGACGCCAGATTGGCACCCATCCACCCGGTATCCCGCCCCCCTTGTTTTTGTTAAAAAAGTAAAGACTTAATTAACAAATTATTTAAGTCAAAATAAGAAGGTTTAATTCTGTAAGATACTGTTTTAATATCCTCAAAAACTACGAAAGATATTGTAACGTGCTCATAATGTTTTTTTTTTTACTTTTAAGACTTTAGTTAGAATAGAATAGAAATCAACTTAACACTACAGAATGTCACATTGTACTAATTCAAGCTCAGTAGAAACTTCTATCCTTACTAGCGAGAACTACCTTGACACTAGATGTAAGCCTGAGATCTATTGAGCGTACTTAATACTTATACTATGCTCAGACTTTACTTACGTAAAAATTTACTGTGGGTAAGCTTAGCATAATCTTTGATTTCGTTTTTGCATTCAATTATGCTGATCTCAAGCTAAACAGCCCAATGCAAAAGTCAAGTTCGCGTTTTCTTACACTCAGCTAAGTTTAACGGAGAAGTTGTGTATTTATTTCTGTATTTCAAAATAAAAAATATACGTAGAAACTATTGTGGTACATAGATTATTTTTCTGCATTAAACATATATTAATACTAGCTGCCCCGACAGACGTTGTTCTCTAGATACTGTTTTATAGGAAATTGGCAATAATATTTTAAAACATCAAGAATTATTTTGTAAAATATACCCCTTGTTGTTATAATGAAATTGTTTCACAGCAGTACTGTCAAACTGTGCGTCAATAAATTCTCTCATAGAATATGTCCATACAAAACAAATATTGTAATTAAAAATAGTTATAGGTCTCAAATCGAAATAAAAACTATCCTATCTCTCAAATTGGACTAAACTGCACTCCATGAAATAATCCCCATTAAAATCCATTCATTACTTTAGAAGTCCATCGCGGACAAACAACGTGTCACGTAATTTATATATATTAAGATAATGATTAACTTATTCTGTCTTTATCTTACTTGATAGTTTTTGTTGTAATAAGATTTAGAAGATAAAATCCAGCAATAGTCATCGATACGTAATTGGAAGTAGCTAGTAGCAAATATAGTTAGATAGACCTTGAAAAACACAGTTGTCTCCCACCACTTGTGTCTGAAGTAAGCAATCACAAGAACACTAATTAAACGTTTCGCAACTCACCCAATCTGCCAACAAATCGCCGTAACCTGACAATGAATCCACTCGCAACAAGAAATGTTCTCACACGCCCGCTGCACTTTGCATTTGAAAAGCTGCTGCTTGCGTAAAAATGCATATTGCGCCATTAAGGCTGCTTACAAACGAATCAAAATGACAATTGGACGTAATTCCAGAAAAACGTTCCAAACAACTATCATGTCGAAATTTAGTTACGATTTAGGAACACATAATTGGTCACGTAATTCATATTAATAGACTGACAAAAAATGGCAGCCCTACCGTCATTCTGTAAATGACATCATGACTTAGTAGTAGTTAATATTTATTAAACTTTAAACACGAATTTCTTAAAATGTGATGTTTGTAGCTTGGAAAGTTTTTCAGGAACTACGTCCAATTATAAACTCTTTATTATAACAGGATTTGTTATGTATTTAAAGTAATACTCACCTCACTTCTGAGATTAATACACAAATAAAATTTAAAACAAAGTTTTATGAAATATGCGAGACTGCACCTGCAAGAGCGACACAAGTCAATTTCCTAATATGCAATTATTGAGCAGGTTAGCAACTGTAAAGTTGATTCTGTAGAGTGTGGATGAAACCACAACCTGAGAGTTGAACAAAGCATACGAGATATTATGACGATACGTTACTCGAACGGTTAGCACAGTTGGAAGAGCACTGGCACGGAACGCGAGAGGTTCGTGTCCCGCATCGTTCATAAAACTTTATTTGTGTATAATAGGATTGATAAACAATTTGACAAAACATTTAAACTGATCTGTCGCGACCAAAACGTCAGAAGAGCTGGCAATTAAATTAAAAATTAATCTTGAAAATTTTAATCCTTTATGTCATAAATATAAAATTATTTATTATTTTAATATTAAGTTGAGAACAATCATTGGAATCTATCATATCATATCGATTAAATATCGAGTAGATGTTCCGGATAATATGTAGTTTTGTCTCTTATTGCTTTAATTGTTAGATCATTTTTACGTCTAGATAGACTATGACAGCTGTGAAAACGTCAAATAAAATTGAGTTTAGAGATAACCTCTATTTTGATCAATGCACGCACACTAACACAAAGCGTCATACAAATTGCGAGTATAAGAAGTACCTTGTCACGAACACTAAAGTTTTAAACCTGGCCTGTTTTCTCTCTATCTAGACTTATAAATCATCTAAGCTTAAATTAATCGGCATCACGTGTTCCAAATTACTTACCTTTACATAAAAATGGGGGATGAAATTACAAAAATAATTATAATGATCTTCCGAAATACATTAATCTACAATTACAATTGTAATTTACAAAATTATACTATGAAAAGTTATAACTTAAAAATTTAAATTATTTTACAAGTTAGTTTATATATCACATAATGCCTTAAACGAGATGGCTTATAAAAGATAATCCAAATTTCGTGACACGTGCATGTTTTCGCCGCTGCCTAAACGCTGCGTATGTAAAGGGCCTTATTGCTCAAGTCATTGTTAGATCAAAATTCCTAATGTTTTATAAAGTCTTTTGTCCAACTCATATTCTAGTAATTATCATGTTTTTGTTCGCAGGAAACGCGAGTTATTGATACCGTTAGGAAACACATAAGACAATCTGGTTTTTCTGGGTGTTTCTACTTTAGGTACTACTAATAATAATAATTTTTATCAATTTATAGTATCATATTCATATTTCCCATCCAAATCTACCTATACTTATTAGTAAAGATAATATATGATTATTGTTTTGATTTTAATGTATCGAAACTACTTTTTCTTATGGAATAGGAGGACAAACGAGCGTACGGGTCACCTGTTGTTAAGTGATCACCGCCGCCCACAATCTCTTGCAACACCAGAGGGATCACAGGAGCGTTGGCGGCCTTTAAGGAAGGTGTACGCGCTTTTTTTTGAAGGTACCCATGTCGTATCGTCCCGGAAACACCGCACAAGGAAGCTCATTCCACAGCTTGGTAGTACGTGGAAGAAAGCTCCTTGAAAACCGCACTGTGGAGGACCGCCACACATCCAGATGGTGGGGATGATATCCTAACTTGTGGCGTGTCGTGCGAAGGTGGAATTCGGCGGCAGGAATCAGGTTCAACAGCTCTTACTTAACCGATCAAATAAATTATTTAACTTATAGAAAGTTACACTATTGAGTAACTTAGGAATGTATTTTTTTTTAGATCCATAAGTAAACTGCTAAGGGTGCGCGCAATAAAAATTAGGCTTGATTTTATTTTGACAACTAAAGTGAAATTGATATCAAGTTTTCTATATGATTTCACTAGTAACGTAATCTTAATCGGTTTCTCTTCTTATTTCATATATATAATAATAATTATAATATTGACACACTTTTTACACAAATTATCTTGCCCCAAGTTAAGCATATATAGCCTGTGTTACGGGTTACAAGACAATGATATATTTAATACAATATACTTACTTAAACATACATATAAACATACATAAATACATTTAAACATCCATGACTCGGAAACAAACATCCATATTCATCATATAAATGCATGTACCTACCGGGATTCGAACCCGGGACCTCTAACAAATAATAACATTTGTGCAAGCTTATCAATAACTTTTAGTTAAGAAAATAATAAAACAAAATGATTGTATTATAATTTCAATTATACTGTTAAGCTTTTAAACTTTTTTTTCTGGAAATGGAGGGCAAATGAGCGTACATCCGTGTATATAGTATCCTACTAATATTATAAATGTGAAAGTTTGTATGTCTGGATGTATGTTTGTACTCCTTTAAAGCAAAAACTACTGAGTGGATTTTGATGAAACTTTACAATAATATAGCTTACACACCAGAATAACACAGGGGCCATAAATTTTTAAAACTATAATGTTCCATTCCGAATAGAAAAATAATTTAAAAACATTGACATGTTGATGGATAAATAAAATACTTTCTCTCTATTTAATCTCTGCATCTACCGAAACGATTTTAAAATTTTTCTTACACATAGAGAACGACATTTTTTGTGAATGTCTTATGCTATATTATATTAACCCGAAAAATGAAAAGACTTTTTCGTGGTAGTGGTTGTCGGCTTTAAGTAAGTCTGAGAAAAAACGGTGAAACACTAAAAATAATTTATATGGCAAAACAATGTTTGCCGGGCCAGCTAGTAGTATATATAGGGCAACCACTGGATCTAGCTGCATAGGTAACCCACGGGTGATTTCTGCTGAACGCCAATACATCTCACGGCTTGTTAGAGAAACTATCGAAATTTAAACGCATCCTAAGAATTTTAATAGGTAGGAGAGTTTTAGATTAGCGCAAACATGGAATCCCGTGGTCTCTCTCTGCAGTACAAATGCAACAAAAAGTGCAAGTAGTTATAAATAGTGATAATTTTGTCTTTAGTAAAAAATGGCCGAGGGAAAAGTATTTTTGTGTTTGGATGTGGAACAGGCAGGACGGGGTTTGAAATATTCCAAAAATTATCACAGTTACTACAAGTGATTTAAATATACGACGATCATTTTATTGAGGATAATGTCTGTATTGGGCAAGATATTAACATAGGTCGCGATCCGGCATCGTAACCTTCTTTGTAATTAAACATTAATCCAATCGATGTAAATACTTTTTGTGACAAATAACAGTCTGAACATTTGGATAATTTTATGGATTTCCGCAAAGTAACGCTCATTCAAAAAAAATCTTAATCTTGAATTATTCAATGCTGCATTTTGTTGTCTACAATTTATCTTTTTTTTGACGTTCAGCTGATAGTTATTGATACGCCCTGCCCATTACAATGCAGTGCCGTTCAGGATTCTTGAAAATCACAAAAATTCTGAGCGGCACTACAATTGCACTCGTCAACTTGAGACATTTGATGTGAAGTCTCATTTCATTCATTCAATAAATACATTAATCCTTACACATTACTGCTTCACGGCAGAAAAAGGCGGCGTTGTGGTACCCATAATCTAGCCGGCATCCTGTTTAAGAAGCAATAATGTGTAAGCATTATTGTGTTTCGGTCTGAAGGGCGGTGTAGCTAGTGAAGTTACTGGGCAAATGAGACTGAACATCTTATCTTTAATGTTATGGGTTCGCGTCACCGACATGCTCATTAATGGCGGCCGCGATAAATAAGTAACTAAAAAAAAAATATATATATAGTTAGACAATTTTTGGATGGGTGAAATCTCGTCACTGAAATGCTTATAGCAGTATATCTGTAGCTAAACAGCTGCCTTGTACAACATTAGTACTGTGTATATCTTTTATAATTGAAATTGAATGGATTTTGTGTAAAGTTCACTGTGTATATACTGTGCATTGTTGAATAGTGGTTTTGTTTGATTAATTTATTATTGAACATAAGACTTAAAAAAAAATAATTGTTTTTAAACAACTTTAAATAGAAAGATTCTAAGATTTCACTTCTATCGGCAGTCTTTACAACTGTCAATTTTTTATTACTGTTGTCTAGAAGTTATCCACTTGATCCAATTAAAACGAGCGAGATAACTTCTCCGTGTAATCCATCAATTTATCTGTAGAATATTCTCAAAGCAGTTGCGATATATGACCTCCACAGAAGTATCTTGCTGTCTTTCACCTCTGTCCCCATTGTGAACCCACCCGTGTCAAATGGGGTGCAGCTTGTACAGCCTGATTTATATTCAAATAGATTCTATACGTTTTGGTACACTTGAGATGCTTCGTAATTGGAAGTTGTTGTATTTGTAACTTACAGTATCTCTGCAACTTTTACCTATCGCATATATCACGGGGAGTGTCCCGAAAAATTGGTAAGGTTTTTTATGAAAATAAGGGACGAGACGAACAGGACGTTCAGTTGATGGTAATTGATACGCCCTGCCCATTACAATGCAGTGCCGCTCAGGATTCTTGAAAAACCCTAAAAATTTGAGCGGCACTACAACTGCGCTCGTCACCTTGAGACGTAAGATGTTAAGTCTCATTTGCCCAGTAATTTCACTAGCTACGGCGCCCTTCACACCGAAACACAGTAATGTTTACACATTACTGCTTCACGGCAGAAACAGGTTGCGTTGTGGTACCCATAATCTAGCCGGCATGCTGCGCAACGGAGCCTCCCACTGATATATATAGTTCATACACTTAAACCATTGATACCAGGCAATCAGGAACACTAGGAGTACTGCTGTTTTAGATACAGTTATTAACAGTTTCACCAACTCTTCCGACCATATAAGACCGTGATCCAGTTCTGTTTAAGTAGGTGAGCTGAAGAACTACCGTGGGACACTCGCATCATTGTTCGCGACTTTCACGAATATTTTAATTATTTTATGTCGCTAATTTTAATTTACTTAATGGTTATTAGTAAAGATAACCATCTCTTGCGGTACTTGTTAGAGAATTTTAATTTGCAGCTTATGTAACTGTTCTTTTGGTTTAAAAATTTGACCTTTGGACCTCGTAATCTTTTCAATTCTGAAGTTTTTATCACTAACCCCCTTATTCATAATGGTCTGCTAACTTTAAACAGCCGCTAAGGAGTGTTTTTTCTCATTCTGACTTAGGTCAATAGAAGAACACAGAGTCAGAATTAGCAATGGTTTAAGTTAGCAGACTATTATGAATTAAGGGGGTAAGTCTAGAACAACTAAACTGATATTTATTATGAGTAGGTGGCTTTAGCTTCCTTGTGCAGTGTTTCCGGGACGATACGACATGGGTACCTTAAAAAAAGCGCGTAAAGGAAGGTGTCCTTTAAGGCCGACAACGCACCTATGATTCCTCTGGTGTTGCAAGAGAATGTAGGCGGCGGTGATCACTTAACACCAGGTGACCTAATTTCTCGTTTGTGATCCTTTTCTATAAAATAAGAAGAAGTGACGAGGTGAGAAGACATTCAACTGATAGTAAGTGGTACGCCCTGTCCGTTACAATGCGTACCGCTCAAGAGACTTGAACACAAAATTCTTAATGGCACCACAATTGCGCTCTTAATTTTGAGACAAATTGATATATTTTTATTTAAAATTGGATATGAAATCACTTATAAAAAGTAAAAATCTACCACCCATTTGGAAATGAATGCCTCAGACTTGAGAAGAACGGAAGCAAGACACTCATCGAGATTCTTCTTTGTTTTTTTTTTATAAATTTTCTATACTATCCTATTTATAATTTCAATAGCCTGACGGCGGTCGCTCAATTCCCAATCTGTGCTATCAGTAAGAAATCATTGATAAGTCTTACTAGCCCAGTATTTTGACTACCTACAGCACCCTGCATACTGAAACACGGCTGAAAAAAGGCGCCACCCACCTAGCTACCACCTATGCTATAAAATACTCAAACGTAACTCAATGAATTAAGCTCCAATTTTGATTGCAAGGAGTTCACAGTATATATAAATACAAACTACCCTCAAACCATAACTCACCGAGCATCTCGAGAAATTAATACACAATTAAAAATGAATAAATTACACGGCATACAAAAAGGTGTGATAACACTCATATAACAAGTAATTAAATCCCTGTACGTTACAAAATGAGCTGTCCTCCGAACCATTAGCGCTTCACGTACCAGTAACTCACCGCTCCACCCTCCAATCAATAATAAACCTTCACACAACGAAACAAAGTTGATTTTGATACTCAACCCCGTGCTTTATGGATTTGTAAAATTTACTGTAAAGCAATTTGTATTCTATACCGTTGAACTTTAAATGTGAATTCCTTTGATACAGTTATTTGTAGTAATTATAAAGCAATGGGCGGATATGGCTAGTTAGTTTCATTAGGTTTATATAACGATGCTATCACAAAAATTGTTATCGTTAAATATCATAATATTTAATAAACTCCAGCTCATCTAATTAATAGATTATAAACACGCCATGTTTGATTTTAAACTCTTTCTGAGTCATGTAATACTTTTCAGCTCTAGTTGGCTAGAGATAGATAATTTATACGTCTTCCAGTGGGAGGCTCCTTTGCACAAGATGCCAGCTAGAGAATGGGCACCACAACGGTGCCTTTTTCTGCAGTGAAGCAGTAATGTGTAAACATTACTGTGTTTCGGCCTGAAGGGCGCCGTAGCTAGTGAAATGACTGGGCAAATGAGACTTAACGTCTTATGTCTAAAGGTGACGAGCGCAATTGTAGTGCTGCTCAGACTTTAGGTTTTTCAATAATCCTGAGCGGTACTGCATTGTAATGGGCAGGGCGTATCAATTACCATCAACTCAACGTTATGCTCGTCTCGTCCCTTATTTTCATAAAAAAAGACAAACGATTAAAACAGGCCAGGTTTATTACATTAGTGTGCGGAACAAGAACGTGTTAGTGTGCGTGAGTAGCTCAAAATAGAGGTCAACAGTCAACCTCAATTTTTTTCGACGTTTTCACAGCTGTCACATTCTATCTAGATGTTTAGATGAACTAAGACTAAACTATTAAACAGAAATTAAACTAAATCTAAAACTTCAAGCAATCAAAGAGTTAATAATACTTGCATTATTTCTTACAAACAATACCGAACCCAAAAAAGTACATACATGTATATTAAATTTGTGTAGTCTGTATACAGTTAGTGAAAAATAATTTTTACATTGACAAAAGAGGTCAGGACAACAATATTTACTTTTTATTTATTTATTGACTTCTTTCTATACCTGAATATCCACAAAAATTGGTTTCTTACGGAGTTGATTACAACATAACGCAATGAAAATATTCCGACGCAAAAAATACAGTGAACAAAGAAGGATCTAAAGAAAATATTTAACCGAATAGAATATTTATATATAATTTGAAATATCCATTAAAACATTTGCAAGTTGCTTCCCAAAAATAAACTTTGGAGTCAAAAATCTCCGTATTTTCACCGATAACAACATTCTCTTTTTAAAGAATTGAATAGAATTACTACTTTTCTAAAACTTAAACCCACAAATTTTTCAATTTTATGTGTAAATTTTTAATAAACAAAAGAAAATCAGTAAAATAAACGCCCATTGCACATGCAGCTTAGCCACATGATCAAAACAAATATTGTAGGGTTGGTTGTAGCATTTACAAACCTAGTCAGTCCGCGCCTTCAGTGTATTCTTTGAGTGTTGTGTTAAATAAATGTTATTATTTATTTTGTTTCTTTCTTTCTACTATGTTATTTAAGAGAATTGAACCCGTGTACACACGTAGTTGTAGAGAGTAGTGTTGGGTTCACGCCCCCGTTGACCAAGCGTAACTTCCGCGTACAGTTAAAAGAGGTTCACACGCACAGAGCGGATAATTTGTGATGTGCTGGCGTATGTACAGCTATTAGGTAGTTACCGGTGGGTCTGACGTGCGTGGAGATTACCAAACAACTGCGGGCCAATCTTTAAAGTCAAAGCCATTTTTTTTATGACAATAAGGGACGAGACGAGCAGGACGTTCCGATGATGGTAATCGCTACGCCCTGCCCATTACAATGCAATGTCACTCAGGATTCTTGAAAAACCCCAAAAATTCTGAGCGGCACCACAACTGCGCTCGTCACTTAGAGACATAAGATTTTAAGTCTCATTTGCTCAGTAATTTCACTAGCTACGGTGCCCTTCAGACCTAAACACAGTAATGCTTATATTACTGCTTCATGGCTAAAATAGGCGCCGTTGTGGTACCCATAATCTAGCCGGCATCCGGTGCAAAGGTAATGCCCACTGGTAGTCAAATGAACTTTATTAAAATAGGCTTACGGTAAGCGCTTTTGAATCGTCATTACCATATCATAATATCAGCTGGAAGATGCCACTGCTGGACAAAGGCCTGCCCCAAAGATCTCCAGTCCTGTGCTACCCTCATCCAATCTATTCCAATTAAATCCTATTTGTCTTCCGGTACGAGGACGTTACTGTTCCATCGGCCACCTGTCCATCGAACTGCCCTGCCCACTGATACTTCAGGTTCGCAACCATCTGCGATATGTCGGTGACTTTGTTTCTCCTACGGATATAAAAACCTCATTATAAATATATAATTTAAATTACGGAGTCTACCATATTTTGTTTGGAAATAGCAATCTTAGGCCTGTATTCCTGAAAGCGACTCAATAATATTCCATGACACAATAAAAAGTTAAAAAACATCATAAAAGTTATTTTTTTTTTTCAAATGTACATATTATATAAGATGTTATGTTTTTAATGTGATAACCCTCACTTTTTGTGAGAAACCAGTTTTTTATGTGATAACCCTCACTTCTAGGATTAATACACAAATAAAATTTGAAAAACAAAATTTTATGAACGATGCGGGACTCGAACCCACGACCTCCGGCGTTCCGTGCCGGTGCTCTAACCAACTGAGCTAAAAAAAGCTGTTTTTTAACTTAGTTAGTTAACGTTGACAAAATTTTGCGGAATAATAATATTTTCATTGATTTTATGTAATATATCTAATATATAAAATTCTCATGTCGCGGTGTTTGTAATTAAACTCCTTCGAAACGGCTTGAATGATGACTGCCTCACAGGAAACCTCTGGAACAGAGTAAGGAAGGATTTCCCACTCTGTGAGGCACCCTGTGATAGAATACCCAAAACACACATCTTTCAAAAGAATTACCGTATTCAACTGTTCGAAGTGGGAGCAGACCAGTCAGGTGTAAATGAACTCAGAATTTACACAGACGGCTCCAAAATGGCAGCCGGAACTGGAGCTGGCATCTTCTCACAGGAACTGAATATACACACCTCTATACCCTTAGGCATACACAGCTCCATATTCCAATGCGAATGCATAGCCATCAAGGAAGCTGCAGACGCGATACTAAGAAGGAAAATACACGGATATTATATCCGTATTCTATCCGATAGTATGGCAGTACTGACTGCGCTGGGGAGCAACACCTATAACTGAGCGCTGATATACGAGTGTCCCCGATCCTTAGAACGAGCTGCTTCTAACAACTGGGTAACTCTGCAATGGATCAAAGGACACAGCGGTTCATTGGGGAACGATGCAGCGGATGAACTTGCAAGGCGGGGGTCGGAAACGCAAGTGGCTGGCCCAGGGCCAGTCCTGCCGCTACCCTTCAGCCAAATGCGGTCATGGATACGCTCTCTCACCAACAACCTACATGGAACCCGATGGACAAATGTCTCAGGCTGCAGACAGTCGAAAGAGGCGATTCCTGCACTATCGCCCAAACTGACACTTCGACTTATTAGCCTAAACAGACATGACATCCGAATTATGGTCGGCACCCTAACGGGTCACACATCACTGAACAAACACCTATTTACAATCGGCGTTACGGACAGTCCTAAGTGCAGGGGCTGTCTAACCGAAGATGAAACGGTCACTCACGTAATCCTGGAATGTGCTGGGGTGGCCAACCAACGGGCACAAACCTTAGTAAATACAAGGTCGCTCCAGGAAGTCTGCGAACACCCCAGGAGTGTTCTGAACTTCTGGAAGGAGCTGGGCTGGTTGGAATGACTGGCCAACACTGCACGCAAAATGGACCCAATTAAGCGGTCTAATCGCGGAAACAGGAGCCCTTTACCAATACCAATACCATACGGCTTGACCGATTCTCATGAAATTTTGAGTGCATATTGGGTAGGTCTGAGAATCGGACAACATCTATTTTTCATCTCCCTAAATGTTAAGGATGGTCCACGCCAAATTTTTTTGACATTTTTTTTTAAATTTGATTATATATTAAAAAATACATACAACTTCAAATTTTCACCCATCTACATCATCATCAACAGTTATTTTTGTATCGCGATTTTAATATCGGCAATACAACGTTTGCTGGGTCAGCTAGTATTACATAAAATTTTTCTTTCGACATTAATAAAATAGCGCGAGGAATATTTATAAAGGATTATTCTTTGAAACAATTTGTTATTGGTTAAAGTGCTAAACCTCACTTCAATGATAAATATAAAAATAAAATTTGAAAAAAAATGTTATGAACTTCTTGAAGTGAACACAGCATGCTTTTAAATGTGTTCTAGATTTTATTTAAAACTAAAAACATTAACTTAAGCTAGATAAACACAATTCAACCCCACAGTCCCCAAGCCAATAATCCGATTTTTCTATCAGAAGTCTTCTGAACCTAGGGACTGAGGGATTGAATATGTCTACCTTCTGGTAGACTTCATTATACAAAGAACAAATGCGATATAAACTAGAATGTTGACCATAATTTGTGCGTGTTGAGGGTAGACTGAACGTTTTCCTATTAATAATATTATACGGATTAATTACACAAATTAAATTTGAAAGCAAAATTTAATTTGTGAAGTATAAGTACACGCATTTTTAATTAATGCAGTCTGCTATCTCCTTCACACAAATAAGAGGAATCTATTACGCGTTAAAGTTCATGACATATCGTTATAAAGAGGCGAACCCACTCACCTTGACTAATGAATGCGCAAAAACTTATTGAATCACAGCTAAACACAGTTAGACGGTCATGGGAACGAACCTCATACATATTGCACTGTTTCTTGCCACCGCTGAGGGGCATCAAGCAATTAATTCCAGGATCATCTGCGAATGAAAAACTATGGGAAATCAATGGGCATAATTTTATTAATTTAAAACTTAGATCATTTATACGCCTGGAAGATAGACTATGACAGATGTGAAAACGTCGAAAAAAATTGCGACCTAACCTCGCACACTAATTAACTAACACTTAGTGTCATACAAATCGCGAGTGTAAGACGCAGGGCGTGTATATTATATAGGCAATTAGGCAGTGTCTACCTCGTTATAAACCTTAATAAATATAACACTAGTGTTAATAGTAGATTATTAGCCAAGGGCTGTAAGGCATCAATTGCAGCGCGAGATATTTAAGTAGAAAAAATCTGGCATTACAATAATAAAATGTTGTTTATTGCTGCTTCAGCTTCCATTTTCATTGAATCGGGAGTGCAGCATATATCTTCATCACTTGCAGAACTCATGTTTTTTTCCTAATTAGCGCGTAATTATAAAAAATCCCAAAAACAAACAATATTTAAAGTAAAAGTTTTCTATTCCCGCCTTTTTTCATCTTTTTTTTTTAATTATTTTTTTCAAGATTAGACATTGAGCTTCGCCGTTCGATATTTAAAATTGATGACTATTATACTCATACGAATACAAGGTTGAATAGCGAAGCGGCCACTTTTGTCATTGGGCTGAATGAATGATGTCTATTGCCAGTATGATGGTTAGATGTACGCGAACTTTTTGAAAGAGTGAAGAGTTTTTTTTTTTTAATTACTTACGCTAATTTATCACCTAAAAGCCCCATTTGGGGGTAATAAGGACCTACTTACCGAATATGAGAGATGTAAAGTTAATTTAGTTAAATTTGGTTCCGTTATTTTATAACCAAACTTCTATTGAACACCCACTCATAAAATTTTTCTGTACGGTAAATACCTACGGTTAGCAATGTTTTCATATTCCAAAGCTCAACTACGACTAGTTAGATTTACTTGCAAGAAAACCGATGCACGCCGCTGGTTAGACGTAGCTTGTCACGCACACTAAACTAATATTCCTGGCCTGTTTTTATTGCTTGTCTAACAGCAAGAGACTGTATCTAGACGTTCAAATTATCTAAGAATGAAATAAAGTTTAAAAAAAACCGTATAAATGCAAGTCGGTCTCGCCCACTGAGGGTTACGTACATATTATTAGACTACCACGAAATAAAGTGTTAATTTGAATATTTTGTGTAAAAGTTAATGGAAACGCCGCTCGGACATTTTTTCATTTTTCTACCAGTGGGAGGCTCCTGTGCACAGGATGCCGGCTGGATTATGGGTACCACAACGGCGCCTATTTCTGCCGTGAAGCAGTATTGTGTAAACATTACTGTGTTTCGGTCTGAAGAGCGCCGTAGCTAGTGAAATTACTGGGCAAATGAGACTTGACATCTTATGTCTCAAGGTGACGAGTGCAGTTGTAGTGCCGCTCTGAATTTTTGGGTTTTTCAAGAATCCTGAGCGGCACTGCATTGTAATGAGCAGGGCGTATCAATTACCTTCAGCTGAAGGTCTTGCACGTCCCGTCCCTTATTATCATTAAAAAAAAACATTTTTGACGACCTTTTACGAGGCGAATGGTACTCATTGTTTATAGTAGCAACGTCAATGGTAGAGCGAAAATGTTTTTTTCTCATTCTCCGTCATAAACCGAAAACCGTTTATCACAAAAATATTTAAAAATCTGTTTCAGCTTGTGCCAATGAAGCGCTTTCATACGATACCCAACATCACACGGTTAACTTAAAACATAAAGACACTCAAAGAGATTGTAGAGTTGAGTATATCGTTTTAATTTTAACTCGATACCCCCCAAAGATTTCCACGACTATCGATCCTGAGCTGCCCTCATCCAAAGTATTCCGGCGATCTTGACCAGATCGTCGGTCCATATTGGGGGCCTACCAACACTGTGTCTTCCGATACGTGGTCGCCACTCGAGGACTGCCCCAAAAGTCATCTGTCCGTCAAACTATGTGCCCTGCCCACTGCCACTTCAGTTTCACAATCATTTGGGATATTTATATCTGTATATAATGTTATTATAATTATTAAAAAAACCGCCGTAACCATGAATTTTAACAAGAAAATAGAAATTAATTTCTAGACGTTATCTCTCATAATTTGGTGTTGAGAGTTCAAAATAAATAATAACTCCTTCTTTTTTTAATTGGATTTTATTTAAAAATAAATGATTTACCTTATTTAGCCTACAAAAACTATTTCTTAATTTATCGATTATTTATCAAATCAAACCATGTTATAAGATTGTCCTCGTAAAATTTCACAGCAATTACAATTTTAATAAAGACAAGCCCAACTAGTAGACCGTATAATGGATCGCAATCACCAACCGAAAATCCCAAACTAATTTCCTGTGTCCATTAATGTTAAAAAAATATATCTATACTCTATGGTCCGTAGACCATTTCTTGGGGTCATAGCACCCAACAGGAAGTGACGTCACGGGTCGTCGCGCACGCCGCTCGAAAAATACTTTTCTAGGTATAACACATTTCGTTCAAGGAGTTTATATTATGCTTTGAATGCTTTATTGCGAGTTACGTTGGTATGCGAAATGTATTACAGGTTGGAAACGTTTCTGAATTATAAATTTATCGAGGAAATAACGGGTTAATTTTGGTTATGAAACCTTTAAATATAATCGTAACAAGAACTGTAGTTTGATTATTTTTAAAAAGAACACGTCTTGTTGTGTATCCAACTCCAAAAAAGTAATGAATATTTGCTAGTTATAGTTTTTTTTTTGTAAAGTGGCTTTAGTGCAGTTCAGTGCAGCCCCATTTCACTGCGACCAATATGATCTATTGTGATAGCCACTGCTAACATTGTATCTTTTCGTGAATCATATTAAATCTTTTGCAGTGAGCTGACGTATCTCAAGTGGTTGAAGAGTTGGACTTGCCAGAGAGATGCTACTTACACGCATTCAAGGATCACATTGAATACCACCACATACTATTACAGAACCGATACGCTCTACACAATCTCTGAGACCTAAGATGGAGAGATGTTTGTTAAATCTGCAGTGCCCCGTTGGTGTCCTTGGTTAGAATGATTAAGTTTTCTCTACTTAGCCCTAGTGCCTTATGCGCAGCCTTCTTGTTGAAAGCTTGGGTTAGAGTTTTGGAATGGGTTAAGCCCGGAGTATTGCTCTAGAGTTTTTAACACTCTTGTGAACATGGTGTATCAAGGGTTGATTTAAGGCGACACTAAATGCCAGCGACCTTGAGCGATATGAGTTCACAGCTGCCGGCCCGACATCTATGTAACAAAGCCAATATTTTCAAAATTCTTGCGTGAGAAACAGTTTATATGCTTACAATCCTCGTTATTCACTACTAATCTGAATAAATGAACCTACATAAAAAAGTACAAGCTTTGAGAATTACTTTTCTGAGAGAAGTACCAAAAAAATGCGTAACGTCATGCCAAAAAACTTGTTTAACTTCAAAGAAAAGTGGTAGTTCAAAAAGACTCGGCAGTGTTAACTATAACCAACAGCAAGCATTAGCAACCTACAAATAAGACTTAAGGATATATGTAACAGGATTAAGTAGTGTTCGTAGCTCGAAATGCTATACTTTCACCACAAAACTTGTCTAAAAACACCATGTTTGCGTGTTTTCTGCTTACTCTTCGCCTTAACAAGACTCCTTGGGACACCACAGAAGGGTTGAGGGCTAAATTTGTTTTTGGCGCCAATAGTTGCAAGTTCGTCAGTGCATTCCTTACCTTTGATCCCTGCATGTCTTGGAACCCATTGAGGTGTAATCTTGTCTTTTTCTCCTAGAGAATTCTACTGAATACTACCAGTAGGAGGCTCCTTTGCACAGGATGCCGGCTAGATTATGGGTACCACAACGGCGCCTATTTCTGCCGTGAAGCAGTGATGTGTAGGCATTACTGTGTTTCGGTCTGAAGGGCCCGTAGCTAGTGAAATTACTGGGCACATGAGACCTAACATCTTATGTTTCAAGGTGACGAGCGCAGTTGTAGTGCCCTTCAGAATTTTTGGGGTTTTTCAAGAATCCTGAGTGGCTCTGTATTGTAATGGGCAGGGCGTATCAATTACCATCAGCTGAACGAACTGCTCGTCTTGTCCCTTATTTTCATAAAAAACGGACTATACTAAGTCCGCAAGTTGTCTACAAGTTTTGAGACTGAGAGAGCCGCCAGACTATATGTGTGGATTATTATTATATTTGTTAGTTTGTCTGTATATGTGTCCAGGCAAACACAAAAACTAAATAAATAAGAGAAGCATTGCAGTGGTTAGGTGACCCTGCCCAGTACCGGACTCGAATCTCGGTAGATGCAAACATTTGAGTATGGATGTTTGTTTCCGAGTCATGGATGTTTATATGTATGTATGTATGTTTAAGTAAGTATATTGTATTAAATATATCTTTGTATTGAACCCATAGTACAGGCTATGTCTAGTTCGAGGCCAGATAATTTGTGTAAAAGTGTGTCAATAATATATTATTATCTATTATACAATATTTAATATATAAAATTCTCATGTCATGGTGTTAAACTTTGAACTCCTCCGAAACGGCTTGACCGATTCTCATGAAATTTTAAGTGTATATTGGGTAGGACTGAGAATCGGACAACATCTATTTTTCATCCCCCTAAATGTTAAGGGTGATACGAATTTTTTTTAATTTTTTGATTATGAGTCAGCATTAAAAATACATACAACTTCAAATTTTCACCTATCTACGATCAACAGTTACTT
The DNA here is from genome assembly GCA_949711755.1 of Leptidea juvernica. Taxonomy (NCBI): domain Eukaryota; kingdom Metazoa; phylum Arthropoda; class Insecta; order Lepidoptera; family Pieridae; genus Leptidea; species Leptidea juvernica. Next base: position 13,213,535 of record CATIXQ010000012.1, on the reverse strand, counting down.
TTGTATCGCGATTTTAATAGCGGTAATACAACATTTGCTGGGTCAGCTAGATTATAATATATATATATAATATATATATATTCTAAAAGTTAAAAAGTTTTCTAAATCGAATCCTGTTTTAAAGCTCCAATGAAAATATATGCATTAAATATTTCCTTCACTCAGAATCTACGTAAATAACGATCCAAACCTGATCGTTAAGTGTCTGTCGTAGATAAAATAGCGGGGAACAGTTTAACTCTATTTTCAGCAACAGACGCACACTAAAACAATGAGACATACGTATCGTGGGTTTAGAAGACGTAGAAATCATGCACACTAAAGTAATAAACCTCGCTTGGAGTTGTGCGTTACCTAACAGCAAGAAGCTCTATCTAGACGTACAAATAACTATGTGGTCTCTGTTAAATGTCAATCTCTTGAGATAAGGTGCATCAGATTCAGTTCAAATTCAGGGTAGATCCGGATAACTCAAACATCTTAAGGCGCGGTCATACCTCAATATCCACAAAAATTGGTTTCTTAGAGTCGATTACAACATAACGCAATGAAAATACAGTGACACAAAAATACAGTGCACAAAGAAGTACTTAAAAAAAATTTGGAACCGAATAAAATATTTATATATAATCTGAAATATCCATTAAAAAATTTGGAAGTTGCTTCCAAAAAGTAAATTTGGAGACAAAAATCTCTGAATTTTCAGCGAAAAGAACATAGTTGTTTTATTAAAGTAATTTATTTAAATAAATTTAATAGAATAAGTACTTTTCTAAAACTTAAACCGCACAATTATTCAAAATAATATGTAAATTTTGAATTAACAAAAGAAAGTCAGTAAAATAAATTCCCATTTGCAGCTTAGCCACATGATGAACACAAATATTGTACGGTTGATTGTATCGTTTACAATCCTAGTCAGTCCGCGCCTTAACTTTTTCAGTTAGCTCATAAAACGAAACTTCGAGTGACATTAAAACAATTACTTAGTGAATTATCTGAACGTATCCAAGGTGATATCCCAACTTATCCTTATTAGGATTAGATTAAACTGTCGGAAAATAATTATAAAGTATCAGACAATTATTATGATACGATAAAAAATATGCGCAAACACGCAGAGCGCGAAGAAAGCCGTTGATTCGATATTTTCCCATACTCCGCCGCCATATTTGTGACGAAAGCAACGCATGCGCGGAGACGATCTGTCATAATCGTTTGTTTTTTTTTCTCGACAATTATTGGTGCTGCGTTTCCGTGTTGGCTGTTTTTATCGAAATAATTGCAGCAATTACGATTCGCTGAATCGATTATTATATAAATGGGATTACTATATTTTGCATATTTGCCGGCGGATCTTACTTTTCTAATTTATTTCGTTTTGAATTACATCCATTAATGTGAAATGGAAAGCTGGGATAAGAGCTGTTATGTTTTCTTTATCGTGTCGGCAAATTCCTATTTCAATTGAGACAACTGCGTTTTAGATTACGTATTCAAGCAAAGTTTCTAATTATATTTTACTAAAATGTATACAATTACTTTGAACTTTAAAATTTTTAATCAAGCTATTTATTACGTTATTAATCTTGAGTTTTCAGTCCCCACATTTAATAAAAAATTGAAAACATTTATGAAAAAAATATGACAAAAAATAAGATTTTTTAGTTAGTTACATTTCCATACCAAAATTTTAAGCAGGATAGGTAGTTATTATAGTGGTACTAACGTACTTTCAGTAAAAAATAAAAAAAACGCAAACCGAAGGACACTAACACGTCTTAAGGTCATCTTTAAGACATCAATAATTAAAGGAAGTTTAACGTTTACGAAATTTAATAAAAATAAAATTATTTTACTTGGAACCTGTAAAAATGAGTCCATAACAAACTCACTTAGTAGGAAATCTTTTTCAAAATAACACTTTTAACAGTACGACTAAAACGAATTGTAAAAACGCGAATTAGAACACCTTCAGGCTAAGATTATGGATTGGTCTCCGCTGCGCTCCAGTCTCGAACACCGTGTGACGTTGACGTGCCACATGTTCTTTTAAACTTTGCTAATAATAATACTACAATAAATAAGAAAGACATTGGGATCACGTAACATCAGTAAGTATTTCGTATTTTATTAATTTTAATGTAAAATAACACGAAGCGTATGTTACTAAATTTGAAAGATGCCACGCACAAAAGCATTTAATAGTTGCCGTAATAAAAAAGCTATTGTTCTTAGGTAGTGTGGTTTCTAGTTGAAGCGCAGCGGAGACCAATCCTTAATCTAAGGCTTCAGCTTTTGAAACACCTCTTAACTTCAATTTCTGTCCCATAAAACCAGCCAGTTATATATATGTAAGCCACGAAGCAAACCACTTAATCAAAACCGGAAACTTTCCTTTTAAAATTGTCACCTGACATAATATTGCGTATCCCGATAACTGGCCGTAATTTATTGCCAGTAAAAAGAATTTAACAGATGTCATATTTGGCCGCATCTTGAAAGCGGTATAATTTTATTTATCGTATTTAATGAGCTGAGCTTTCGCGCGCTAAATTATTGTAAAGCCCTTTTAATATTTGATTATGGATTGTGTGCGACGGGTCATTTATCGTGTGTTGCCAGATCGCAAAATATGCATTTGTTTGATTAATGTTTTCATCTATGAAAATTTTATTCGACTATTTTAAAATGATTAGTATGAACTATTTAAACTCAATACGGGGTGACTGTAGTATTATAAGACTTTTAAAATGTTTGATTATGAATTGTGTGAGATGGGTTTTTTATCATGGATTGCCATATCACAAAATATGCATTTGTATTTTTGTAATAATAACAAGGCAAAGCTTCTACGTAAACATATGTATACTTATAAATATCCATGACTCCGAAACAAACATCCATATTCATTATAAAAATGTTTGCATCAACCGGAATCGAACCTGGGACTTCTAGCTCAGTAGGCAGGAGCAGAACACAGCTATATTATGAGTTATCAATAAATGCACATGTATGAGTTATCAATAAATGTAGATGTCTGTTTCTAGATGTCGCGTTTCATATATTTACAACACACACGGTAGAAATGCTGTATCGATTAATATTATGTTGTAAAAGGTTAATTTTCTTCATACTCCAAACAATATTATTCATAACCAAACAACCCATCGAAGCCATAACTCTAAAAAAAACATTGTCACGCATTCGCGCCAAATCATAATTTCATATTTCGAACACCCACATCGCGCCAAAGCAGTCTTCGACTCCATACGTATAATTAGAAGAAATGATCATGAATTTTATGCACGACAAGCGTCGAAAGGGCCGAGCCTTACAAAAATATTGCGGATTTTTATTGTAATACGTAAAATACGGTCATTAAATCCTGCTCCATTGATAAAATGATTAACCACAGATTGTCGTTTATTTAACTTTGTGTATAGGACCTACTCAGTGGTATTTTTATGAAGGGTCATTGCGCGACGTCGACACTTGATATTATGTCATAACTGATTTTTAGATTAGGTTCATGAGAAGGTATCGACGGCATTTGAGGTCTGTAGGATGTTTTATTTTTATCATGTTGATCATTCGACCAATACCACTTTTAATAAATACTATTCAGTATCGGCATATACAAAACGGCATCGTTACTATCTCTTTTAAAAATGTAAACAATATGATTTTAACAATTTCGATATAATCATGTGAATGTAAAAACTGCGTACCGATCTTCTCACATTATTTTATAGCTGTCGTATCAAAATAATAGCCCAAATTGTTTGACGATTATATTTTAGCTTAGAAAATAATTCGACCACACACAATTGATTTTGTGAATCGTTCAATTTATCGATTTAAAAAAGAAACTATTCCAAATTTGAAATCATCTCGTAGCCTTTAATTCCGTTTTCCCGCCTATAATTGACATCGCCTCGTTTTGTCTCTCTCGTATCTCAGCGATAACGTATTTCCGTCTCATTCTTCGCTATGTCACGTGCGAGTGTCAGAGTAGTGACGATTTTGACAATTATGTCATTTGCTTGTCACGGGGTGTCATTTGAGCGACGAACGATTGCCCTATAATTTGTTTGAAATTGTAGAACTTTCTGGTCGTTGACTTTTGTATGGGAACATCTGTTCTGAGAAACATATTTTTGAGTTCGATCGTACAATTATTCTTAATGATTTGTGAGTATCTCGTATCGTTAATTTTGCTACATCTATTACGGGAATGAACTGGAAACCTTTTATGACATTACAAACCTAAAATAATTAAAAAAAATGTCCGTTGGTATATAGCGTAGTTACAGAATCTCAAAAAAATTTTTTTTAAATAATTTCACTATGACATTTATTTAGCTACGAAAATGCTTATATTTAGAATAAAATAGAATAGAAATATATCTTTTTACCATAGGGAGTGACTTATTATTATAACATATTGCAATTAAACTTGGAAGAAAGTTATACGTCAGAATAAACAAAGAATATGCAAAATGTTGTCTTACGGCCGTATTAAATAACCTATCTATCCTTAGTTTAACTTACTGGAGGTAGACAAATATATCCTTTGTTTGTAATAAGCATTGGACTATAACTAATAATATAACTATATTGGACATAAGAATGGATAGATAAGATCTTGTCATTAAACGGTGATAGCAATCTATCAGTAACTAGAGATACGTTATTGAAAACGGCCGTATATCGCTGACAACAATATCAATACAATGATAATTCTGAAGTTTTCCGAATGTCAAGTAGCCTTGTAAATCCTTGGGAACCGTTTTACGTCCGATTACGGCCGTTTTAAATAACCTATCTATCCTTAGTTTAACTTACTGTAGGTAGACAAATATATCCATAGTTGGTAATTAGCATTGGACTATAACTAATAATATAACTATATTGGACATAAGAATGGATAGATAAGATCTTGTCATTAAACGGTGATAGCAATCTATCAGCAACTAGAGATACGTTATTGAAAACGGCCGTATATCGCTGACAACAATATCAATACAATGATAATTCTGAAGTTTTCCGAATGTCAAGTAGCCTTGTAAATCCTTGGGAACCGTTTTACGTCCGCCAAAATTATAAACCAATCATAAGAAAAATATCTATTTGTAAACATTTTGTATATTCCTAGTTTATTCTTAGTTATAACTTTATTTGTAAGGCCGTTAATGTTTTGCAAATCAACTCTTTCGTAAGAAGTAACCCTTTTTTCCATTAAAACATTAATTCCATAAATCTGCCAAAAACCGGACGTCAAAATAAAGCAGTAATGCACGGTAGGCAGCACGGCGCATGCGCACTGAATGTCAATGCGAGGCTCTGTCTACGTAAGCGACCGCTACGGTTCTAAGAAACACCGATCGGAATATTACCTTAACTGGTAACACTCATTTCGGCTGTATTATTGTTGTATTGGAAATGTTGTTAGTGTTAAATGGCCGCCATTTTACTTGTATCAAATATTCTGAAGAAAGAAAATGGAGATTGAATCTACCTATATGGGTTATTAAAGGCATAAAGGCATAAAAGGCATTTATTTTCTCAAAATTGATTCCTTTAGAATTCTTTTTGATGTCATTTCTTATACTACTAGATACTACTACCGCTTCGGAAACAAATGGCGCTCTGAGAGAGAAGAAGCGGCGCAAGAAACTCTCCCAGCATTCTTTTTTTTTGCGCTCTTTTCAATAAAAATATACAATATTGTACAGTCGCTATAAAATAATCACAATCTAGTCCCAGGCTGTCCGATCATTTAGATATTCAGCAGTGGAGTAATAGGATTTACGACAGAGCCATTTTTTTATAAAACATTTAAATTTATTTATAGATAATGCCTGAACAGTGGCTGGGACTTTATTGTAGAAGTGTATACATTTACCCTTAAAGCTATTATGTATCTTATGAAGCCTACTAGAATTAGTTACCAGTTTATTTTGTGTAAAATTGAAAAAAAAAGACGTGTGGCACTCGGGGACTGCCGCGGTGAAGCTTTTGCATAGCATTTTTTATCAACTTATGCAATTATAATTATTTATTTATTTTATTTATGCAGTATTTTTATAATAAAATTAATTTAAAAAAAAGCAAACGGGAACTGAGTAAAATTTAACTTGCAAGATTTGATTACAGACAGACAACGGGACAGGTGAAACTAAATAAAAATGCTTGTCATAATAATAAAAATTAAAAAAACGTTATAAAAAGGCTCGAACCTGGGACCTTCTGCACAACGAGCATATGTGATAACCGCTGTTCCACGGCAACTGTAAAAAGCGTGCTGAAATATCTATATACATCTAGTAAGTAAGTGTTAGGTTATTTTCGTTACGGAATTTCTGGATTCGGTCCCCATGCTCAAGGCCCGCGATAAAAGCTATGCAATAGCTTAAAATATTTGTTTTTTGTATATTTTTGCTTGATTTGTGATGGTTTCGTTGCCAATGCTTTAATCAAATATTGTGTTGATTTTTACGTAGCTTGGTCATTTGAGTTCATTATGATATATATTGCATGTTAATATAACATATTTATGTATACAATCAAAATAAAAAAGTTGTGATTGTAAAATTATATTTTGGAATGAGAGAATTTAGCGTTTGGCAAATGTTGCATACGTTAGAGTTAAACGCGCATCAAAAAAAGAAGACACATTTTTACCTTTCGGTTTTCATAAACCTTTATTTTTAAATTTAATTTAGATCCTGTCGATATGTCGGCAACACTATTATGGTTCACACGGCATTGTCAGAGCAGGCACGAAAGTCATTAATGACAATCAACATAACCCGGAGATTAGATTTTCCATAAAAAATACTCATACACGACACTACCTCCTATAGACACACCGCATTTTTTTTAAAGTGTCTACTGTCATATGCTCGGGATCCTCCAGACTCAAGCTTATATTATAACTCAATCATTAATGTAATAATAGTAGCATAAAAACTTACCGTCACAAATCTAAATTCAAAAGTTATTTGCTTTTCTTTTTCCGTACGACACTAATCCGCAGGTATAAGAATGCTCTAATTTGTAGGATCAGTCTCTACATAGTTATTTATTACTACGCAATCAATGTCACAGCTCAAGATATTATTTCAGAATATTTATTATCTCAAAAAGAATACAAATTCACTTACTGAGATACTTAAACTAACATGATATAAGTACATATAATAACTATACATAATTTAAGTCGTTATATTTACAATAATTACTAATTAGGTAGATACATTAATAACGAAATAGGTGGGTAACGTATAAAATAAATGTTTACAGTAATGAATGAAATACCTACACTATTTGATTATAATGACAGCTATGAGGGTATTTGTTTATTAAGGTCTCGTTCATAGTCATAGCCGGAAGCGGTCTAACAAAATAAGTTATGAGAAATCCTTCAAAATGTGGAGTTTTAACGTTTTTTTAAAAACATTCAATGATTGTAATTCTTTAATATCTTTTGGTAGGTTGTTATACAATTTTGCCCCTTCGTACATTACATTTCTTGTTCCATATTTTGTTTTAGGTTTTATTAAGTAAATATTGAGGGCTTGTATTGTTTTGAATGTTTATTTTTTTTGTGAATGTAATTTTTGTATATATATATTTTAACAGTAGGAGTTAGGTAGCTGTATCGAAACAAAGTTTTAATAATTTTATTTTGACTTATTTGTAAGCTTTTTAAGTTAGTTTTTTCCGCCGTTCCCCAAATACGATACGAGCGGGAATAGGAAAATTAATATATATATCTACTCCTTTGTCATGTTACTTGACAATGTTTTTTTTTATCAAAATAAGGGACGAGCAGTACGTTAATCTGATGGTAATTTATACGCCCTGCCCATTACAACGCAGTGCCGCAGTAATGTGTAAGCGTTACTGTGTTTCGGACTGAAGGGCGATGTAGCTAGTGAAGTTACTGGGCGAATGAGACTTGACATCTTATGTCTCAAGATGACGAGCGCAAATGTATTGCCGCTCAGTATTTTTATGTTTTTCAAGAATCCTGAGCGGCACTGCATTGTTATGGGCAGGGCGTATCAATTACCATCAACTGAACGTCCTACTCTTCTCAAACCTTATTATCATAAAAAAAAGAAACGTCCTTGATTGACTGTGGAGGAACGCCACACATCCAAATGATGAGGTTGATATTTTAGCTGGTAGGGTTTCATCAAAAGTCAAAGTTTTTACAAGAAACATTTACAGCTAAAGTTGACTCCATCATCATCAATCTTGAAATTCTACGACAGAAATCAGGTCAAATAGGTCTTTAAAACACTCCTCACGATAAATGCTATTTATGTCTGAAATAATGAATAAAATCAACCAACTTTAGATTGAAGATGTCAGTTTTCAGCTGATATAAAAAATAAAAGTTATTATTCCTTTCCAAGCCGACTCGAGGACTCGACGATAATAACAATAATTAGAAGCATTATAACGACAGGCGTGCCTATCGATACCGCATACAGCAACTGTTTCCATTGTATGTAATTCTCGATGTGCCCAGACACGTTTATTCGAAAAAATGCTTGAATACGATTTTACTTTCCGCGTACAATTTTTTTTCCACTTTGGGTTACATTATTGGACTTTTAGTAAGGATGATTATTTTTTTTTTTGAAAATGTAATATTTCCTAGTATGTCAACCGGAGATATTGTAGCTTCCTAACAGTGAAGGAATTTTTCAAATCGATTCAGTTAGCCATAGCCTTTTCAATGCAAACAAACAATCAAATATTTCTTCTTTATAATATTTAAACAGTATTTTTTTACAGTAGAGGGCACACTGAAGTATATACAATTTTATTTGTTAAATGGACTCATTTTAAATGACCTAATTATAAAGAACGAAGAGTAAATTGGCGGAGGTGATTACTTGCCACTGTCTATGTGAGTTTGCCTGTTTGCCCTTCAATATTTAAGTTTCGAAATACAATTCTTTTATATTTCCAAAAATACTTTAGTAAAATTTTCAACTTTACGATATTTTACAGGCATTTAATTATTTGTGTGCTATTATTATTTCATAGTCAAGGTTTGAATTATTACAGAACTGCCACGAATAACTCTCAAAATCGTTATGATATTTTTTTATGACAATAAGGAACGAGACGAGCAGGACGTTCAGCTGATGGTACAATTACCATACCATGGGTAGGACATATCAATATACGTCCTACCCATTACAATGCAGTGCCGCTCAGGATTCTTGAGACATAAAATGTTAAGTCTCCTTTGCCCACTAATTTCACTAGCTACGCCGCCTGAAAGACTACAATTCAGACCGAAACACAATAATGCTTGCAAATTACTGCTTCACGGCAGAAATAGTCGCCGTTGTGGTCATAATCTAGCCGGCATCCTGTGGAAAGGAGCCTGTCACTTAACTTATTGTGGATTAATATTATATTCATTAATTTACATTGAGAATATCTGTACAAATAGTATCTGCTTGTGGTGCCGATGATATGACATGGATAATAGATGCGAAAAATATGTGACGACAGGGAGATAGTGTAATAGGCAGATAGAACTTAACCACAAGTTCACTTAAGCATCACCAAAGGAGACATGAAATTATTGACTATTTATCAATTTATTATTCTATATATACTATTACTAGCCGTTCCCGCCCGCTTCGCTAGCCGAATTTTAAAAGGAAATAAATTAAATTTTATTACAATACAATACATTAAAAAAAAGCCATAGGCTATATATAGGATAAACTTCGCATCGAATGGTGGTAGTTTCATGTCGATACGATCACTGGTTGAGGCGTGAAAGAGCCTCAAACAAAGACAATTTTCATTATATATATAGATAATAATACAAATAGTTACAGCTGTTCAATATTAGAATGAATCAAAGGATATATTCTTATATTCCGATACCAACATTGTCAACATAATGTCGCAGTTTCGTTCGTAACTGCTAAAAGCACTCGTAATATTTCATTGTCGTGTCGTGAGACTGCGTACAACGTAAACGCACATCGGCGCGTGCTAGAGACGTGAGCGGCCGCCACACGCGCTGCGAATAACCGCCCATTTAATGAGCACGTATGGACACGGCTTTACAATAACCTTCCAAGTTTGAAAATTTAAAATAACAGAAGCTCGCCAGTAACGGTTTCTTCTGCCGAGTAACGGCAATGTGCAATGCCTCTCTAAAAATAACAATTAACATCAAGGCGGATTTAAAAACAAATAATAAAGTATTTCATATGAGAAATATTAATAAATATAATATATAATATATAATATAATATATAATATTGACACACTCTTACACAAATTATCTTGCCCCAAACTAGGCATAGCCTGTACTATGGGTACAAGACAACGATATATTTAATACAATATACTTACTTAAACATACATAAATACATATAAACATCCATGACTCGGAAACAAACATCCATATTCATATATAAATATTAAAAGAATACTTGAAGTAACTTTATGCATTGGAGACGTATTCGGTTCTGTATTTTTTATGTTGACCATACTTCTGTCTAATACAGGACATAGTACGTCGTCAATACATAAAATATCAAATAAAAGGAACACAATATACTGTAAAGTGTGATATTTAAAACACTTATCACACTCATCCCCACCATCTGGATGTGTGGCGGTCCTCCACAGTACGGTTTTCACGTACTACAAAGCTGTGGAATGAGCTTCCTTGTGCGGTGTTTCCGGGACGATACGGCATGGGTACCTTCAAAAAAAGCGCGTACACCTTCCTTAAAGGCCGGCAACGCTCCTGTGATTCCTCTGGTGTTGCGGGAGATTGTGGGCGGCGGTGATCACTTAACAACAGGTGACCCGTACGCTCGTTTGTCCTCCTATTCCATAAAAAAAAACTTTAATGAACTGTACAGGTCACCTGATCTGCAACCAAAACGAATTTGTCTTTTCACCAAAAATATTTTTTAATGATGTCCTAGACAACATACAGAGAAAAAACAGACCACATCTGTAGAAAGATGATATAAAAAAGTAGCAGGACCCAAAGAGGATCTAAATACTACATAATAAGATGCGAGGTTAAGTAAAAAAACAGCACATTTGTCTTTTAATGTGACTTTTATATAATTTTAACGTAATATGTCTATTTACCAGTGGGAGGCTCCTTTGCACAGGATGCCGGCTTATGCCGGTTATGGGTACCACAACGGCGCCTATTTTTGCCGTGAAACATTAATGTGTAAGCATTATTAGTCGTAGCTAGTAAAATTACTGGCCAAATGAGACTAAACATCTTATGTCTCAAGGCGACGAGCGCAGTTGTAGTGCCGCGCAGAATTTTTGGGGTTTTACAAGAATCCTGACCGGCACTGCGGCAATGGGCAGGGCATATCAATTACCAACAGCTGAACGCCCTGCTCGTGTCGTCCCTTATTTTCATTTAAATGCTATGCAAAAAGTGTTAAAATTCAATAAATATCTCGAAATCCAGTTCGCAGAAAGCTTATAATTAATCAATTCGTAATACAAATGGTCGCACGATCCCAAACGGAAACTAATCCTCGAACGGGTGCCTTTTAACAATCACTTTTATAGTTTTTCTTGTTAGAAAAAAACAAGACTGGCACGCGCTTGGTTTGAAGACGCGTTTAGCATACGCGATCGAGACGGCGATATCGGTGCAATACATGCGGGAAAGAGATAGCGATAGCTTCGAATATAATGCCGATATAATACTGATAATTTTTAAAGTTCAAAATCCAAATATTTTTATTCAAAATAGTATGTGATATCACTTATTGAAAGTCAAAAACTACCACCCATTCCAAAATGAATGCCTCAGGCCTGAGAAGAACGAGCGCAACAAACTCAGTGGGCTTTATTTCCATCAAAAAATATGTTTACAAAGTAAGATTGTACAATTAAACTTATTATTTAATAGCCTGAGGGCGGTCGCCATTCCCAATCTGTGGTATCAGTAAGAAAGTCATTTATGTTTACCTTACCCTTTACAATTAAAATTAAAAAATATTCATTATGTAATCCTCCATCCTTTTCAAATGTTTAATTTTATCAAGCTTTAAGTTTTTTCATTTGTATCGAGGACGGGTCAGGGTTCACTTGGGACCTATACTATAATACGTCGTCCGTTGAGGTACATTAATTGAGGTGAGAAATCTGCTTACCGTTTTAAGGGGGATTTTTCCGGTCCTGTCTATCGCCAACGCGAACATGATCGAAAAGCATGTTGTTTCATCCAAGGCATATCGCCTGTTGATAAAAAGCAAGAGATAGCGATAACATTGATCGAAAAATAGTGTGTAGAAATTTCATAAAACTTCTTTCAGAAAATACGTTACTTTAAATAATCCTTACAAATTGTTGAAATAAATGTGTTTCATATAGAAATCCATTTGTATTTTCTGCTTCTATGGACACCTAGATGAAACCAGAAACACCATAGTAAACGAGCATTTGTATGAAAAATATGACGGGTTGGCTATTCTTAAGGCTTTTATACTTCTGAGCAGGTCGTTGTTCATCGAAATTTATAAATTAAATGTTCAAATCACCCAATATTATCCAAATGTACAAATACTTGACTTCTTGTTGACTTCTAGACTTACTAATTCAGTGTTATACTCCACGACCCACATAAAAGACCGTAGCAACAAATCATGTATGAAGTTAGCTTATTCCTTTAGTTAATTCAAAATGATTCCTCGTCTACCTTATTGACTACAAATACATTATTACCTAGTCGTACAAAAAAGCATCGAGCAAATTTTCAGTTCCTCAAACACATTACAAGTTAGCTAACAACAATACACACTCAAGGCTAAGTGCGATCTTTGTACTGTACATAAAATAGATTATGCACTTCATGGTATGGCCAGGGGCGGTGTTGCAATGCCAGTGTTGCCAGTATACAGAACTCGGGAGTTTATTACTTAGAACTGAATTTTTGTGGTCTATGTAATGAGTCTTGGCGGAACCACTCGGAAATACAAAAAACTATTTATAATAATATTTGTCGTGAGTCTATGCAAGTGGAGCTTAAGAAGCTTAAAATTTAAGAAATAGTCGATACTTATATTAATAATAATTGATGCACTTTGAAACAAATTAAATTAAATTACCTCTGGAGTTGCAAAATAGCGTAGACTGCGGCAATATTAACATAAATAGAAATAAAATTAAAAATATAACTTAAATTGTAGAATTTTTTCCGAAGTTATATTATCTTAACTGATCTATGTATGTATATAAGTAGAACAAACAACTTCTCATAATTGGTTTATTATCAAAGAGCTGTATTGTTTATTTTTTTGTACATTAGGTCTACTTAATTAAATAATTTATTATTAATTATGCTTACCTAATGCTTTTGTACGACGTCTCAGATTACTGAAATATACCATATTTTGAGAGATTTTTTAACTTAAATTTCAAGGCTTTTTTGCGCAGTGTATACGCAACATACTTACTGCAGGGTTGACGCAAGCTATGTTCGTAACATAAACTCGGTTTCTTATTAACAAAAAGTTTTAATATCATCCAGCGTTTTCTTTTGACTTGTACCACACAATCACATGTATAATACTATCGTTTCCGCCAATAAAGGCAAACCGAATGAAGCAAAGTTTATGTATTTCGGCAGCTTCGCAGTTTTATTTCACCGGCCATTTCGTGGAATTCGTAAAAAGGAACGTTATTACCTTTCAAACGTTCCTGACCAGTGGCCACTGCGTACAAATAAATGTTTTTCTAAATATTTTACGATTTTTACGTGCTAGTTATATTGGGAGTGTAGAGAAAGGTTTTACTATATATTTTATTGCAAGCCTTTAAGTGTTTTCGTCCGAATAGAATTCTGGTAGCCAAGTTTGTAAGAAATCGATATATTTTTTTTATGGAAAAGGAGGGCAAACGAGCGTATGGGTCACATGGTGTTAAGTGATCACCGTCGCCCACATTCTCTTGCAACACCAGAGGAATCACAGCAGCGTTGTCGACCTACGCGCTTCTTCTGAAGGTACCCGTAAACACGGCACAAGGTAGCTTATTCCACAGCTTGGTTGTACGTGGAAGAAACACTCGAAAACCGCACTGTGGTAGAATGCCAAACATCCAGATGGTGGGGATGATATCCTAATTTGTGGCGTGTCGTGCGAAGGTGGTATTCGGCGGTAGGAATCAGGTGAAACAGCTCTTCAGCTTCAAGGCATTGTCATGTTAGAGGCAGAAAAAAAAACGTTTTACTTAAGCTGTCATCAGCTGATTGTTTTATTACTATGCTGAAGAACACGTCATTATTATTTATACTTACTAATATCTTTTAATTTTATAAGTCATACAATTAAATCAACGCAGTTGGAAGAAGAGCCAGACATGATGTTGAAATTTTTTTAGGTCAGATACCAAAAAAAGCAGTAATAAGTCTACAATCCCATGACTGAATTAATACCGTTAAAATGTTTGTAGTCTTCATAATTTTGAAGATGGTAAAGCATATTTTAATTAATATGTTACTTATCTAGTATTACTTCTTACCTTTTCACTATCGATTGAAAAATTCAAGATTGTCCGATCTCAAAGCGCCATTTGTTTCCGAAGCGGTTTTGTGTCTAATATATTAGAAACGACATGAAAAAAAAATACTAAAGGAATCAATTTTGAGAAAATAAATGCCTTTTATGCCTTTTGTCTCTGTCAATTTAAAATTATAAATCAAAAATCAATAATGATAGGCACTCTATTGCTTCTTGGTAATAAATAAAAGTATTTATAATCTTTCTATAGTATGTTGTTTTTGTAAGTGTATCGATTAATAAACCGGGCCGACATAGTTTATTGCGATTTCACGTAAATAAAACAAAGCACGCTTGCCACCGGTCACCAGAGTTAAAAGCAGGCCTACCAACGTAAAAAAACAACAAAAATGGCCACGCATTCGTAATCCAAATGCAAAAAAATATATTTGTTGAAAGAGACGGCACGCGTCCCGCGTACGATCGAGAGGGATGGCGACAGTTTAGAATGCAACGCGTGCTGTGGACATCCGTCGCGGCAAAAAGGCGGTAAAAAATCGGAGCTGCCATCTAGCGGCGCTTTCTGACATTACTTTTGATTTTATGTTTCATAAATTCATTATGGTACTTGTATATTCTTTGAAAACTTCATATTATAATGTAAATAATAAATAAGTAACTAATAAACTAACTAATTTACGATATAGAATGTCGTGTCATAACATATTATTATTACTATTGAGGTTTTTTAGGTACCTACTAGCGTTGGCAAGAGAGAGATACAATAGAGCATACCTACAGCCTTTTTTTTATTTTATTTAAAACACCACAAAATCCACAGAACTTAAATTAGGTTATAATATTACTATTGTTAGGACTTACTTATCTTATAACGGATTTACAATATTTATAATAAGACATGATATTTGTGCGTGTGTGGTTTGAAGTGTGTGTGTGTGTGTTTGTGAATTACTCTAAATTTAACCTTCCTTTAGAAATTAATTTTAAAATTAATTTAATTTTCCTTAATTTAGTATAATATACAAGCAGGGGTTTTCTAACAAGGTAGGCACTTTAGATTTAACTAGCCAAAGTCGCGCTTTAGTCCAACAGTACTAAGTTTTGAGGTATTGAAGCTATAGGTAGGTATATCGAATATGCAATCTGGGGACTGCCTACGGTAGGTATTTTGTATCAAGCGTAAGGTAATATTGAGTAGGTGTTCAATAAAAGATTGCTTAAAGAATAACGGAACCAAATTAAACTTAAACTTTTCTGTTCTTAACTAGGTAGGCACTCCCTAATTGCCTATATAGTATGCACTCCCCTGCATGCAAGGTAAGATAGCAAAATATCCAACATAAATTTACTTAATCACTCAAATAAGTGAATTTTTAAAAAGGTATAGTTTCGTTATGTTTTTTTTATATTTTCAACGTTATGGTATATAGGTATTTTTTGATTTTCAAAAGTATAAATAAAATTTGTAACTTTATGAACGATGCGGGACTCGAACCTAATTTGTATAATTAATCCCAGAAGTTAGTTAAGATTTGAAAGAGTCACATCTCACGTCAAATTCCTAATATGCAAGTATTGGGATTGAGCAGATATCAATTGTAAAGTACATCCTGTAGATGAAGCCACAACCTGAGAGTTGAACAAGACATATTATCGAGAATTATGAACGATACATCACTCAAACGTTTGGCTCAGTGGAACGTGAGAGGTCGCGGGTTCGATTCCAGCGTCGTTCATAAATTTTGTTTATAAATTTAATTTCATTTAATAATCCTAGAAGTGAGGATTATCACTTTAAAGTATTACAATTTGTTCAAAAGTATAATGTAATGCTAGAAGGTAAAAGACATTATAGTATGAATGAAAAAGATCAGATATAAAGTTAACTTTAACATGTTTAAACATGCTAAACAAAGCGATAATTGCACAATTATGAATTGTTGAGAATAGCTGAAACTTTATTAAATTACTTTTTGCTGAAGCAAACATAATATAACTTAAATATTCAGGTTAGGATAAAATGCAAGACTGTCACTAAATAATGATTCATATTAATAAAAAAGGTGTGTTGTGTATACATAACCATGCACGCAAGAAGTTATACTTCTTTGGCTTAACAAAGCAAAAATCCTTAAAATTATTTATTCCTCGTGCTATTCTACGTTTGTAGAAAGAACAATTTTGTAGAAATCTTGCAAAGATGGCTTTGACAATTATTAATTATTACATAACGAATACGGCTGTACGGGCTTCAACCCTTTACCTATCCTAATAATGGACGAAGAAACCAATAAAATAACGAATGACGCAAACGTCAGAAAAGTTTTAGGAATCAGCTTCAACCTGTTACGTTTGTGTTACAGTGATGCGCGCGCATCTTAAAATTTCATTATCATACTTTCATCATCATTACCAACTGAGCCAACCGTCCAACTGACGCATCGGCCGAATTTTTGGTATGTCTTGTTCAACTCTCACGTTGTGGGTCCATCTACTGGATCTAAAATCGATCAAATCTCGATAATCTCTAGCTCTCTAAGCCTCTCAGAATTTTGGGTTTTTCAAGAATCCTCTTGTAATGTGCAGGGCGTATCAACTACCATCAGCTGAACGTCCTGCTCGTCTCGTCCCTTATTGACATAAAAAATGTCATCGCATGACAACAGGCCATGTTTATTACTTAAGTGTTCAAGACAGCTACGTCTTTCATTCGCGAGTCAGTCACATTATTTTAGTGTGCGTTCGTTTGAGGTAGTAAATAGAAGTTGACAGTTCCCCGCATTTTTTTCCGACGCGTTTACAGCTGTCACATTCTGTCATTCTAGATATATAAAAATCTATTTCGCCAATAACAACGATAGCTATCTATAAGTCTATGGTACAGGTACAAAGAGTACATAACAAGCTAATCAGATTAGTAATAAAATCCGTTACGAAGCATCATTAAATATTGATCTAATCTATGTTCAGTTTTGGACCACCGCGCTTGTGTCACAACAACTTTGATTGATCGTAATTATTGTTATCGATTTATCGGTTTTAATTGTGCTACTGTTAGGTTTAAAAGATAACATTTTGAACGGTATTTAGGTCACTGTAATCAAATATTCTACACTGGCATAAGTTTCCGCAGAAAATATTTCGATGTTTATGTAATGTGGCGCGAAAATAATTAAACAGGTAGAACCTTAGATCATTTATATACGTCTAGATACATTGTGACAGTTGTGTAAACGTCTAAATAAATGAGGTTAACAGTTCACGTCTATTTTGAGCTATTCACACACACTAAAATAAAGTGACATACAAATCGCGTGTGTAAGATGTAGCTTGTCACGCACACTAAAGTAATAAACCTGGCCTGTTTTTATCTATTTTATTTATATAAGAGATTTTAAATATTTAAGAATTTCAAAGATACTTCCATTTTTGAAATGTTCAACCTCAGATCATTAATACGTCTAGATAGACTATGACAGCTGTGAAAACGTCGAGAAAATATACTTTAGAACTAACCTGTATTTTGAGCTATTCACACACACTAAAACAAAGTGACATACAAATCCACAAATCGCGAGTGTAAAACCACGCATGCACACTAAACAAATATTCCTGGCCTGTTTTCATCGGTTGTCTAGCAGCCAGAGACTCTATCTAGACGTATAAATTATCTAAGGACAGAACCATTGGCTCTCACCACGGAGCCCCAGGTTCAATCCTCGCCTGCCACGTTCCTACTAATGAGTTTTTGAATTCATTCGGTTGAAAAAGGTTGAGAAGAATACAAAAAATAAACATCTCTTATTCTTTTCTGCTATAAATTGTGTTTGCTTAATTTCCTGAAATTTAAACGGAAACTTTATAATAGTTGATGTTGTATGTAGGCCTAGCGAAACTCTGTAATAAAAAAGCGATTCACTCGATTGTATGAAACGTGCAGTGATTGGTAGACTGACAGACGACGGCTATAATCTTGAAAAAACGGAGATAGACGAAATCCAACTACGTTTTACGCAACTGTTCGCTTACAACCTTAACCGGATTATACTTCGTCGCCATATTGTAATTACTATTTCAAACTTATTTCAAATCACCGCCACGTTTCATACTAAACTAAATTTCAATTTTTACTCAGGCAGTCCGAGTCTTATTATGTAGTATTTATACCGTCTTTGATACGGTTTTAATTAAAATTGCCTGTAGTAAGTTTTATGTAAAAGAATCAGTACCAAAAAGGATCACTAAAAGCATTAAAATATTTTTTTTATTAAAGGATTCAAACGGGCGGAGCTTATTAATGGAAAGAAATAAGAATCACTTGTGAATAGTTAACAAAAGTCTACCAAAATTTCACTTAAGTAAACCTACCACGACAAAGCCAATAAAAACAAAATTCTAAGCCGGTACATGACATCGATTTAACATCAGAAAGCACCTAAATCTGATTGATTTGCGTCAACCAACCAAACCCTCTTAATGACTTGCCATTTGTAAGCCATATCATGAACTTTGGGGGGTTTTCTACGAAGTTATCGGGGGTTTTTATCAACAGGTGCATTCGAGATTGGCATCGGCCATTATGCGTTGCGATTTAAAAAGTTATTTTATGTATATGATATGTTACTTTTTGACACCTGACGTTTGACGAATGCATTGACTTGAAATACGAGATTTTACTTTTCAAGACTGGTTTAATGTGAATTATAACATTATCTGATGTTTCTTTGTTCAGGTGTTATGTCTTAGATAATTTATACGACTAGATAGAGTCTATTGCTGTTAGACAACAGATAAAAACAGGCCAGGAATATTAGTTTAGTGTGCGTTTTCACAGCTGTCAAGGTCTATCTAGATGTATAAATGATATAAGTCTTAGATAATTTATACGTCTAAATAGAGCCTCTTGCTGGTAGGCAACGCATTACAACAGCCCAGGTTTATTACTTAAGTGTGCGTGACAAACTACGTCTTACACTCGCGATATGTATGACACTTTGTTTTAGTGTGCTGTATTTTCTGACGTGTTCACACTTGTCACAGTCTATCTAGAGGTATAAAATTATCTGACTATTATGTTAGCTTTTTAAATATATTCTTATCTACAAGCTTTAACCCGCGACTTCGTCCGCGTGGAATAGTTACTTTGAGCAGGTTTTTTTTTCTTAAATACTTTGAAAATAATACACATACAAACTGCTGCGGTTGACTATAAATTTACTTATTCTAATTCACTATTTTGAACTACTTAATTTTGTTTTTCCATCTTTTGCGAAAACCATTTGTGTTTGATATACGTTAGCACGACATTTAATATAGTTTCCTATGGGAAAAACATATTTTTCTTAAAGTATACCTGAAGTTTTTAAGTGAAGTTTTTAAGAAATTTCAAAAACGCTAGAACAAATATTTATTTATTTCTCATCAATTGCCTTAATACAAAGTTTCATAGTGTAGTTTGTAGAATATCGATGGTTCGTAGGCCGTACCAAATCCAATCTGTATTTCAGCAACAAAATACCACAGCCACCATCATTCAGTCCAATCAGGGGTGATAATTACTCCCATTGTGATTGTGTCTTCAGTAAGCAGCGGCCATCAATAAAATTAAAAACAAAACAAACAGGTCACTGGCCAGACAAGTAAAAGCCTTATTAGGTGGCCGTGTATATAAAACGAGAAGCAGTGATGTGACAGGTTAAAGGGTCGGTATTCGGTTAACGGTATTTAATCCGTTCAACTTAGTAATTATTATCAGCACATCACTATTTTATTGTAACGGATAGTAGTAAAATTTCAAGATTTTAAATGAGGTTGCAGTTAAGCTATAAATTTCAGATCACATCAATCGCAGCGCGCTGACAGCCGACTGATGTCAGAAAGCTAAGTATAAGCTCATACGGTTCTCGTTAGATACCGTACAGAACCCTGAAGATCAGGATTCTAGTGTTGTTTGTTGATTTAAAACAGTAGCAATGAGTTTCTTGCCACTTCTTCTCATTGAAGCCCAACCTTTTCCAAATATACAAAGAAAAAGTTTTGGGAAGGTTCCCTCCCTAATTTGAAAATCGGGAGGGAATTGTAATTCGGTTGTGGCACTCGGCACGCTACGCTCGGCTTGTGCGTTGTGGAAACTGTTTTAACATAACCTAACCTTACCAACTTTTATAAACTAACCTACAATATTTACCTTAGTAAACTATAATATTTTTAAACTCCTAATTCGTGCTACAGGATACTAAGTAGTAACCATAATTTTGTTACAATATTTACTAATTAGAAATATCCATATTTTTTTGATTTATGATAAACACACGTTTTAAATTAATCACTAAACATTTATTAATTGACTAAGTATAACATTACCGAGAACATTTCGTCCGAATAATTAATCACAATTCGGATTCTCAGCGGCTATTTATATTCATAAATTAATAAGTGAAAACATCGACAACGGTTATCGATCCGAAACACAACACTACAGGAAGCCTTCCCTGTCATTTGTCAAGTTGACATTTGACATCAGTCAAACAGGTTCAGATGGTACCTGGCCCGTTTTTTGTTTTAAATTTCGATAAGTCGCACGAGGTTTTATGTTTCTTGATAATATTTCGGAAGTTTATCGGAGAAAATAACTTTCGATTTATCGTATTTATAATAATTCATGAGTCAATTATAAGTAGAAGGGTTGAGTATATAAGAAATCACCCGATAAGTACCTGGTCTGGAAACTGTAATAATTACTTAACATAAATTTAAATATTTTTTTATTTAAATATAATTAAACAAAAACTCTTGGTTAACCATCAGTTAGTTTTGCTTTTGTTACGAAAAAAGTGCTAGGAACTCAACAATTGACCTTTACAGCAATTCATGATATTTTTAAACATTCTATCTACGATACTCACATAAAGCTATTTGGATTATCTTTAAATTGTTTTATAGAATTTTATGATTACAATATTAAGCTCTGTGTAATCAAAATCTACATTTTTCAGGAAGGTAAGATTCAATCAGCAAACGATTTTTGAAACCAGGGACGAGCAACCTTTGGATGATATTAAATATATATATAAATATTCCAAAGAGAAGAACCCAAACAACACTATTTAAACTTATTTAAGTACCATAACGTACAAAATTGAAATATCTTGCGCAAGGCCTTTTATTGATGTAATGGAATTGTAAAAAAAGTATCCAATGCAAATAAACTTAGAAC
Source organism: Leptidea juvernica (assembly GCA_949711755.1). Lineage (NCBI taxonomy): Eukaryota > Metazoa > Arthropoda > Insecta > Lepidoptera > Pieridae > Leptidea > Leptidea juvernica. The sequence goes on along the minus strand of CATIXQ010000012.1, from coordinate 13,191,755 downwards.
ACAATAAAAAGCCTGAAGTAATTGTTGGCGTGTGTTAACAAAAATAACTAAAGATTTATTATAATAAAGCCAATTATAGCCAATTACGTCAGTTGGTGCTGGGTCTGCTGCTTTGACTGCCGAAGACAGCAAGCGTCGCATATAGAAATATGTCGGTTTCAGTGAGTCATACATTTTTGTGCCGTTTGGTGTGGTGACACATGTGCCTAGAATGTACGTAGTACTATCTTCGCGCCTCAATAAGGCTACTGGAAACCCAAGCGCAGGCAGCTATTCTCCGATCAGCCGAGCTATCCAACGCGGAAATGCTACCAGAATTTTTTTCTTGGTACGCTTCCACGTAATGATAGTTTTAATTTTATGTGATCATAGTATTGTGAATTTTATTTTAATGAAAATAAGGGACGAGACGAGCAGGTCGTTCAGCTGATGGTAATTGATACACCCTGCCCATTACAATGCAGTGCTCAGGATTCTTAAAACCCAAAAATTCTGAGCGGCACTACAACTGCGCTCATCACCTTGAGACGTAAGATGTTAAGTCTCATTTGCCCAGTAATTTCACTAGCTACGGCGCCCTTCAGACCGAAACACAGGAATGTTTACACATTACTGCTTCACGGCAGAAATAGACAGAAATAATATAGTTATAAGATTTATATACTCAGTTGCGAAGTTAAGATACAACTGATAGCGCAATTCTTCAAAGGTTTAAACTCTCATTGGTTTACTTCAAGAGATAATATTATTATGATGATCATTAAGGCGACACTAAATGCCAGCGACCTTGAGCGATATGAGTTCACGGCAATGTAACAGTTAATATGCTTACAATCCTCGTTATTTACTACTAACCTGAATAAATGAACCTACACAAAAAAGTACAAGCTATAAGAATAACTTTTCTGAGAGAAGTACCAAATAAATTGCGTCACGCCATGCCAAAAAACTTGTTTAACTTCAAAGAAAAGTGGTAGTTCAAAAAGGCTCGGCAGTGTTAACTATAACCAACAGCAAGCATTAGCAACCTACAAATAAGACTTAAGGATATGTGTAACAGGATTAAGTATTGTTCATATCTCGAAATGGTATACTTTCACCACAAAAATTGTCGAAAAACACCATGTTTGCGTGTTTTCTGCTTACTGTTCCCCTTAACAAGACTCCTTGGGACACCACAGAAGGGTTGAGGGCTAAATTTTGTGTTTTTGGCGCCAATAGTTGCAAGTTCGTCAGTGCATTCCTTACCATGTTTTCGTGTTTTCTGCTTACTCTTCGCCTTAAGCATGTCAGAACACCAGAAGCGCCCCCATTTAAGCGCTTATATTTGTTGCCGTATAATTTATAATCTGTGTAATAATATGCTGTGTTGTTAAAACAAACAAATATCATTGTTTTGCCAGTAGCACGCAGCATCATATTGATAAATATCCAAAGAGATTGTTTCTTGCACCAATCATTCCTCATATCATAAGCTCGTGTCTTAACGAAACGTTAACAAGGATTCTTAACGCGCAATAAATATGGTCGCAAGTTGTATGCAGGGCTAACACGATGTAATTTATGATTCGCTCACTGAAGCTATTCTAAAGTTATTTGATAACATACAATCTTGATAATTTAGCCGAGCTTGTGACAGACTGCCTCTATAAGTCTAATATTACTCGGGAATTTTATCTGGACACCACTAGCAATGATCAACACATTTGTAAGGCCAATTCCCGCGGGTTTGTTTATCTGGAATTCGGTTAGTCAGCTTCTAATGGAACTATATACGTCTGACGAATTAATCGGAGTTTGCTCAGTATAACCCCAAATGTATAATATCCCCATACACCCATAAGGTCCAAAGTATAACCCCGTGCTATTTTATGCAGAAGTAGCGAAACCATGTCAAGTTAACGTATGGTTGACTTCAGCTGGCAGTCACCAATTCGAATACCGCACTTCTCAAAATGACGTCACTAAGCTAGCAGCTTGTCTCAATCTTAACGCTCGGAGAAAATACTTCGTATAACATAGATTATCTGCGAGTGAACATCCCGTACAATTTTATTTCTATGTATAGATATATGTACGAGATATCTGCGCATAGTAACGTAATCTTTTTTGTTACAGGTAAAAAATGGCGGTCGTTAACACCGCAAGATCGTCGGCCGTTCGTGGAGGAAGCTGAGCGTCTACGCGTGATTCATATGACGGAACATCCGAACTACAAATACCGACCCCGTAGGCGGAAGCAAAATAAAAACAGACCGAACCAGCCGGCGGCGCCCTGCAGCGCTCCGCCCTCTGCTTCAGCGGCATTAGGATCACCATATGCCACCAACACGGATTCTCCAGACACTCGTTTCTCTCACAACCCAGGAGCTGGTTTCTCTCCCTATCGGACATCCCCACTAGCTTCAGATTACCAAAGCCAGTTTAACGGTCACGTCCAAACACCTGAGTCATCTCCAGCTAGGTCACCGGAGCCCCAGGGTAGGCGAAGTGCATCTGCTGAAGCACCCCTTCCCACACCCGACGCTTCGCCCGTTGAGAATGAGAAAGAGAACTTCCAGTACGAAGATAGGCGAAGGGCTATCAATGCTCTCTCGGAATCTTACTCATACAAATTCAGGACGCCTGGTTCTTATTCTCCAGCCCCAGTCGCGGCTATGGGGATGGCTAATGGCATGTATGTGATGTGCGCGCAAAGATCTTTAGCCGAACAACCACCGATAGTGACTGGGACGTTCTTTCCCCCAGTAGCAACGTCTCAAGATCAGCAAGCTTTAGGAACTTCTGCTCCGCGCGTTTCATCAGCTCCAAGCGGTCCATTATCCTCAGAATACAACATCCAATACCATCCCTACGAGCAGTATGAGCACATTTACAAAACCGAGGACTCGTACGTTCATTACCCTGAACAGCCGAAGACAGAATACGATCCAAGCGGTACTTACTTCACAGAGGAACCGCCAAACCAAGGTCAGGATAACGAGCAGGGTTTCATGCCGCGGCCAGAAATCAGGACCGGTTCACCTGAGTCTGATGTTGATGCGCGTGAGTTTGATAAGTATTTGGACTATGGCACAGAAAATGGAATGGAGCACCAGTATAGATACGAGCAGCAGCAGCAGTACAGGCAGTACTGCCCAGAATCGGCGCCTGCGCAGGAGTACTGCGAGAGGATGTACCAGTCGCCGTATGCATCAGTAATCGCTGCGACTCCACCCGCGGTGCCGTACGTACCAGCTCCTCAAGGCTCTGATGTGAGGCCTGATGATGAATTCAGTGTCATTCTAGCTGGCGTCAGACAAACTTGTTACAGCAATTGACTAGGCGGCTATTATTTTAAATAAATAATTAAACCGTTATTTGTTATTTTTGAGCAGCAGAACTGGAATGAACAGCGTTTGTCTACAACAGTCCCACCACCACACCAAATACATCTAAAAACCATTTTAATGGATAAAATATGTGCCTGCGTACCCACAGAATATGAGACATTCCATCTTCAAGTCGCAAGGGCGGCCCAACACGCTATACCACGTTCTGTGGCGCTTTATGGCTCAAAACATATTGTGACTGGTATGACAGATGTCATTTCATAATTGTGCTAGTTCCGTCACTATCCCTCTAAAAATGTAATGGTGACTATTTCATGTAATTAAAAAAGATATTTTACCTTTTATAGATTGCATATCATTCACTTTACAAAGAATAAAAGCGATATAGAAGAATAACACAAACTATTTTACCTAACTCGTTACTTTTCACTTCCGGCAAACATTATAGCCAGGTAAATTAGTTCCGCTGCAAGCAAGTTTTAGGTATGTTGTTTGTTCCGTGCTTGTTTTTGAAAATTAATTTATAAATAGTCATTTTCAAGAAACTAGAGAATATTAAAACAATAACAACTATCAACACTTGCTTCTTAGCAGAAAAAAAAAACATAAAAATGACATTGACAGATATTACGCTGTCATTGTTGTTTTTGAGTTGAATGCTTCATATCTTCTTTATCGCTGAAAACTTATACCCAAATGAATATTGTTCCTTTAATGAGAAAATGTTAAAGTATTTTGTTTTACAAATGTAAAACAAAGTAGAACTTTATATTATTGTTATTGTAATCAAGTTTTATGTGATATGTTATTGTAACATTCCATGTTAAGAACAAACTTTAATTTAAGAAGTTACAGATTTTTTACAAAGCTGTTTTACGTGAAACGGAAACGATAAAATGTGTGATTTTGAGATATTAAGTAAACATTTTGCCTTTTCCAAAGCGTGTAGTTTGCGTACTACCAGGCCTAGTGAAGCCAAAAAGTGAATAAGTTTCAAAATACATAATACATTCTTATTAAACTGTATAATCACTACGAATGCTCCAACTATTAATTTTGATTTAAAAATGATTTAATATTAAATATTTGGACCACGAAGTGCCTTGAATTATTAAAAAATAAATAATATAATTTGAAAATTATATTGTACAAGCTATTTATCCACAATTACGAATTATGCGATTATTCAATACATAATGTTATAAAATGATGTAAAATCAAATGACAAATTTCACGAATGTATTTGCTGTTTCAAACGTTTTTGACTTATGAACTAAACTGAATTAGTGGATTTTATCGCGAATAATAGCATTAGAAACGAAACACCTGTGGGACCAAACTTAGAACGTGATTCAATCCTTTAATATCAGTTTTATAACAGTTAAATATATAACAGCGTGTATGTAAAAATATAAGTAATGTTATTGTTAAGTTTTGGCTCGATAATGATTTAAATTTTATTTTTAAGTGTGTCCATGTTATAACCTACCTATTTCTGCCAACCCTAAAATTTAAGACTTAAATATAAAATAATATTTGTACTATATATTCGGAGTTATATTATGGTTAATATTTAGAATATTTTTGTGAAATTTAAAGATTGGTTTCGTTATTTTACTATTAGGGTTGGTAGGCCCGAATAAGACAATAAAACTAATAATTATTATAATTGATGTTCCTATCAAAATTTGAATTTTTCATAAAAAATAAATCCAAAATTAGGAAGATGGTGCTTTTTTATACGATTAGATAATTTCCTACATTTAAAGTTATTTATTTGTACCTATGTATTAAAGTCTAGGTAGTTAAAAATGCGGTAGCATGTTCGTTCTTCCATCAGTGTGTTTCTATTCAGATGGAGCCGAACAAAAGAATAGGCCAATCAGAACGCTTATCAAAATACGTCATCGAATCCTGCTACGCGATTGGCCAATTCTCCGCTCCATTTCAATGGAACTTCACTAAGTCTGTAGATAACTTAGTCGTTAGTATTGTTTGTATAAAATGTACGTGTTTAATGAAGTATCTCATAGTTTATTTGTACTTAAATTACACTTACGCAATTATTTAGCTTTAGAGACACTGCGACTACTTATTGTAAGCAAAAATTTATAAAATAATAAAATTATATTCGATATGCCTTCTTTTATTACCCAATAATTCCTCATTAAATACAATTTAATCGTCGTATACGTCTTGTTTATGGAAATAAGGGATGAGACGAGCAGGACGTTCAGCTGATGGTAATTGATACGCCCTACCCATTCGGTTTAAAGATCATTTATTCTCATTAAAACATTACAAACTATCAAGTACATGAGAACAATATTAATATAGGAATCGCCCGTATAATAAATATAGGTATAAAACTAAATATTACAACCATACCACCAACCCATTACAACGCTCAGGATTCTCGAATAACCCCAAAAATTCCGAGCGGCACTACAACTGCGCTGGTCACCTTGAGACACAAGATGTTGAGTCTCATTTGCCCAGTAATTTCACTAGTTACGGCGCCCTTCAGAGCGAAACATAGTAATGCTTACACATTACTGCTTCACGAAAGAAATAGGCGCCGTTGTGGTACCCATAATCTAACCGGCATCCTTTGCAAAGGAGCTTCCCACTGGTAAAGTTTCGAAAAGATTCACAAACAACTTTCAAACACGGCGTTTGAGTTTGTGAAAGGTTAACATATTAATTATACTCAACTTCAGAGCAGGTGGTGTTGCGGGGAAAGCTACCCGCTGACATATTTAGTACCCCGTCCCCGCTACCGTCTGCCACCCCGTGGGACGGTCGCGCACGTAGTTGTCGACTATAGTTATAGGAATGACTATGAAGGCTTGGAACCAGTTTTAAATTTTTTTTCAAATTCAGAATATAATATCACTTATTGAAAGTCAAAAACTACCATCCATTTCAAAAGGTATGCCTCAGACCTGAGAAGAACGGGCGCAACAAACTCAGCAGGCTTTTTTTTAATAAAAATATGGTTACAATGTAAAATCGTACAATACAATTTATTATTTAATAACCTGTGGGCGGTCGCTCTATTCCCAATCTGTGGTATCATTAAGAAAGTCATTTATGTTATAGTAACACAAATGACTTACTAACTCGACTTGCCGAATAGTAGGCATTAGTATATTAGTAGGTTATTACTAGAGACCGGATTATATGCATATTTAGTACCTTTTCAGCGGTAGTGCATATTTTAGAAAAAAATGCATATTTACGCTCGATCTCGCTCATCGTTCGATTCTTTTCATAGTAAGCCCAAACATTGCACTCAAATTTAAATTCTGCCCAGTAACCTCAGTAGCCGTAGAACGCTCCTTTTCCGCTTACAAAAATTTATGAAGCGATCATAGACACAATTTGTCTACTGAACATTTAGAACAGTACTTAGTAGTACATATTATTAAAGGTTAATCTTAAATTTCATTGTTACCTAAGTAGGTATATCTTCTAATAGTTTTTTTCACAAATATGATTGTCAGTACAAGTTATTACAGATTCTAGTAAATTCACTTTGTGCCTATGTACAAGAATATATTGAGAGGCAACAGCCAAGATGTTAATTTCTTTAAATTTTTCTCTCAATTATTCTTTAGGACCCAGGTTATAAATAGCGTGAATAGCCCTCTGCTGCAGCACTAAGATGGTATTGATATCGGCAGCAATGCCCCATAGCAATATACTATAGGACATAATACTATGAAAATAACTAAAGTAAACAAGTCGCGCCGTATCTTAAAATTACAAACTCACAAAAGACTATAAAACATATTTTGTGGGAGCAACTAAACAAAATAACTCAGCAGGAAAATTTATTGAAGTAGGCTTTAATTTGCGGAAATTTATAGGCAAGACTCAGAGAAAGTCTCGTGAGTTTGGCGAGTCAACATTTCCTGAGGATGCCTCGTGTAGAGGTGAAACACGTGTCGAATTATTTGAAGACAAATATTGACGGAATGAACACTCAAGAAAACTCAAAGCATTTGTATAAATCACCAAACAACTTTGTACACACAAAGTGATATAACGTGTTGTTTGATAAATAAAAAAGAAATTGGTAATTGTAGAGACTCCCGATAGAAGTGATAACTTAGAACCATTAGTGGTTAAAACGTAGTATCCCTTAGCACCAATTTGGATGTAAAAAATATTGTAGTTGATTTTCAAGAAAATACATTTCATTTCACTGTTTTTCATAGAATTTATGGCTGTATGGGCTTAAACCCTTTGCCTGTCCAAATATTTTACGAAGAAACCAAAATCATTTCATGACAGTTTCTAGCCTCCCGCCGCGATGTCAGTAGTGTTTATTTACGTTAATTATCTGTTTTAGGTTAGAATTTTTTTCGTTATTTTCTTGAAAACGGTGTATTACCTTGTAATAAGAGTGGTATCATTGTAATCGTGGACTAAAGCTCTATCAACTACAATATTTTTTACCTCCTAATTCGTGCTAAGAGATACTAAGTCCAACCCCCATTAGTATTAAAATTTGAAATTTGGTAATGTTCTAAAGTAGTTATAATAGTAAAGTAAGAAATAAATAATTTTTAATATCAATTTATTTTGAAAACAATTAATTTTCAATAATGTGAATCAAATTTAAAATACTATTTCAACAATGCACAGTATACCTAGTCTTGCCATAAATACATAAATATAAAACAATTTAAAATAAAAAAAAGCTTATTTCGATGTGGTCTCCGATGGCTGCAATACAGTCCTTTAAACGTTGAGGCAAGTTATCAATAGAAGCACGCACTCTTTCCATGGGAAAATTCTTCACTGCCAATCGTACGGGTTGTTTTAGGGTCTCCAAATTATCATGGCGTTTAGAGCAAGCCATACTCTCTAAACTATACATAAATCATAATCCAGGGCCTAGACGACGGCCAGTCTTCAGCTCTGATGAAGTCCGAAACGTTCGTTTCCGGATAGTGCCCACGTTTCACTCTGTCGACTAATTGAGAAGCTTCCTTATAGCTTTGAGAATAAATACGGTGATTTTGTTTGTTAAAATTGTAAAAAATTTCTCATCCGTAAACAAAATTTTTATGTTACTTCCCTTTGCGTACCCCTTCAGTAGTTTTTTCGATTTTACCACCATATTTTTTTAAAATTATCTGTTAAAAATGGCCAGTACGTCTCTTATAGGCTACAAGTCCTGAGTCATCTTTTAAAATGCGCGACATGGTTGTACGTGCTATTTTCTTCTCCCGAGATAAAATCTCTTGCTTTCGGACAGGATTTCTTCGAATTCTTTCCCTTTCTGCTTTGACCACCTTTTCCTTGCGAACACTACGTGGACGGCCAGATCTTTTTTGTGTCACATACAGAGGAGATCTCGCTGTACCTATTAATAGTCAGGTACACAAACATTTGACTAATTTACTAATACCAAGCGTATGGAGAGTTTTAAAAATTGCATTGGGCTCCATACCTAGTTAGTGTTATGCAATCATAGCGATTCGGTTCTCTTTAACACCCCACTTCATTTTAATATCGCAAAATATTGTACAATGTATTGGCGCCAAAATTCAATGAACAATGAAATGAAAATGGCAGGTTCCAAATTCAAATGTAATGTTTTGTTTATTTTTAATTGTAACAGTATTTATGGCCAGATTAAGTATACAAATTGAACTTTTCACTAAATCCATTCAATTTCACTTATAAGATAAGATATACACCCAGCACTAATGTTGCACAATAGGTCAGCTGTATAGCTACGGATATATAAGCATTTCGGTAACGCGAACTCACGAGATTTCACTCAATTTATAATTATTTTTTATTATTTATTTATCGCGTGCGCCTGTCATCAGCCTGTCGGTGAAGTGAACCTATAAGATTTTCGTCTACCGAAAAGTGCCCAACGCGGTTAAAGAAGTATTCACTTCAAAAATGTTTTACAACACGATGGATTGCATAATTCAATAAGTCATAAGCCTTATTAAATACCCTTAAGCTTTGAATGCCAATGAACTAACTGAGCTAACAACTATTCCTCAAAATTGAAAGATTGTTTGTGGCTATCTTTAAGGCGACACTAAATGCCAGCGACCTTGAGCAATATGAGTTTACGGCTGCCGGCCCGCCATCTATGTAACAAAGCCAATATTTTCACAATTCTTGGGTGGAAAACAGTTTATATGCTTACAATCCTCGTTATTCACTACTAATCTGAATAAATAAACCTACACAAAAAAGGACAAGCTATAAGAATAACTTTTCTGAGAGAAGTACCAAAAAAATGCGTCACGCCATGCCAAAATACTTGTTTAACTTCAAAGAAAAGTGGTAGTTCAAAAAGGCTCGGCAGTGTTAACTATAACCAACAGCAACCATTAGGAACCTACAAATAAGACTTAAGGATATGTGTAACAGGATTAAATAGTGTTCATAGCTTGTAATGCTATACTTTCACCACAAAACTTTTCTAAAAACACCATGTTTGCGTGTTTTCTGCTTACTCTTCGCCTTAATATCAGAAACAAAGTATGCCTATAGTACAACGCTCTGAAAACTCTTACGGACGAAGTACAATTGTCATAACAACCTATGTATTTGAAGAATCTGAGGAGATACAAGTTACTTCAGTCAGAAACCTAAAACACAAATCAGAAATAGCATTGTCCGCCAAATATTGTTCCCCTAGTACAGTGGTCGGCAAAGTGCGGCGCCAGAGCCGCATGTGGCTCTTTAGCTCCTCACGTGCGGCTCTGACACAATAGTAGCTTTAAATTACAATTGCTGGATTCAAAAAGCAAGGAGATATGGTGCTCTAAATTCGGACGTCTTTGTGTTGAATCGGAAATATTGGAGACGGAAAAGTGTGATCTTGGTTCACAACACAAATGGTTTGCTTTGAATGACTTGCAGAAGGAAGACATGATCATTTTCAACGCTGGGAATTTTATTATTGATTCTTACTATCAGCTGAAAAAGCTGTTTGCTGTTCTTTCCCTTTCTTTTACAATCTTTATCAAGCATGAACATTATCAAGAGTTAACTGAGATGTCGCCTTATTGATGTGAATTTGGAGTCATGCTTACCTAAATTTAAAAAACACAACATACAAACCTGACTGACTCATACCTTCCAAGGAAATGCAAACGCATTTAGTTTTATTTAGTGTACAACTTATTTAGTGAAATAAAAAATTACTAAGCATGCAGATTTTGCTCCAAATTTTTTTTATTGTTGTAATGTTCCTAATTGGCTAATAAGTTTGCCGAGCACTGCCCTAGTGGACATACTATCAACAAATGACTAATTACCATTTCATTATATTAGTGAAAAGCATAAAGCTATTCATTATAATGTTAAGTTAACGAAAATTCAGAAACTATATTGACACGTTTCAATGAGAATATTATATTCGCTAATATGACAGAAACTAAATACATACAGTTTGCTAATTATAAAACTCAATACAGAGTGATCGAACTATTGATTAAAAAAAACAAGTATAAAATTTTTAGGCTTAATCTTACATAAAAATTATAACTGGAAAGCTCAATCAGATTGAGTTGAGAGAGGCAGGAAAAATAAATAAATTTGTTTTCGCTTTGAGAAGGCTCAGATAAACTGTAATATTTAATGCTTCACTTACTACATACCACGGTTATATTGCTTAATACTGTGGGGTAATTCAACAAATATTTCAAATGTTTTCTGGCACAAAAAAGTATACAAGGCTCTTTACAATGTGAGTCCTCTAGAACCGTGTAGACCACTACTCAAAAAGTATCACCTGTTAATGCTTTAGCCTTTGTATATTAGAAATCAGTATGTTTATTAAAAAAACATGGCGAACTTTCCAAAGCAGCAAAGGACCATTCTATATTAGACTTAAGATCTCAACTTTCCTTTTGATGTCACACTGTAGAACGGAGCTTAATCAAAATAACGCAAATGTTATGTGTCTTCCAGAAAATATTAGAGAATACGATAAATACACGAATCGTAGAAATAAATAAAATTCATTCCATTTCATTTACTGTAATAGTCACTTAGATTTTAGATCATATGATATTGTCGAAAACTAATATTCATCATCTCATCAGTTAGCACCACTCAAATTACCAAAGCGTCAATGAAGCAGCCAATCTTGAAAACATAAGCCATGAAAAAGAGTGTGTGTTTACTTATGTATGCACGCAAGAAGTTATACTTCTTTGGCCTAACGAAGCAAAAAGCAGTAAAATGATTTATTCCTCGTGCTATTCTACATTTTTAGAAAGAACAATTTTGTAAAAATATTGCATCCTTAACAATTAATTATTAAAAAATGAATACGGCTGTATGGGCTTGAACCCTTTGCCTGTCTGAATGGACGAAGAAACCAAAAAAAAAAAAGGAATGACGCAAACGTCAGAAAATTTTAGGAACCAACTTCAACTTGTTACTTTTGTTTTCAATAACGCGCCAAAAGAAGTATAACTTCAAAAACTTAATGTTTTAGTCACTTAGATATTAGATAATAATATAATATTCAAACATCGTGTACAATAACGACACGCAATTGAAACCATTGCCATAATTCACAAATACCAAATACTTAAAACATTATAGGACTCAAATTCAAATAAAATTAAGTATTAGTTAATAATTTATTCTCGCGACCGCTCGCCTGTAATTATGAGGCCGACTTACCCGCCCCTACGCCATTGATGTATCGATACATTGTACAAAATAAAAATATTTACAACTTTATTTGGCTTCGGGTATTATGCAGTGCGATTTAAATTTGCACGGATATTTTTGATTTTAGTGCTATATTTGCGGCATTAAAAGCTTATATTTTATATCTTTAAACGAGCAATTCTTGTAGATAAATATATATATAATCTGAATCTCGGAAACGGCTCCAACGATTTTAATGAAATTAGTATACAGGTAGTTTCGGCGGCGAGAAATCGATCTAGCTATGTTTCAATTTGAAAAAATGTAGTTTTATCCGTGTTTTAATGAGAAACTGGTACAATAACATTAGAAAACAAAGGTAAATTTCGCCACTATATACAAGAATATAATAGCTCAGATTGGACATTGGGTGATTCGGAAAGCAGAAGACCCTGGTTCGAATCCAGATGTCTCATAGTTTCTTTTTGTTCATGTTTTGTACCTTCGTAAAAATCTGACCAAGACTCGGTCGTCCAGGCCGTTCTATTATTATTATAGGCAAAACAAACTTAGCATAAAGTTATATCTGAGAATAAACCAAGAATATGCAAAATGAGTATTTGCTATACGATTGGTTTATTCCGAAGTATAACGTTTCCCGCGTTTATTTGCAAGTCTGCTTGACATTTGTAAAAACTTGAGAATTATCAGTGTATTGACATCACTGACCTCTATATACCTACCACTGGACTGGCGGCTGTCAAAGTGCTTTTGTGCCTGTTTGATATTCGCCATTTTGGCGCTGTTGGCGGTCCTAAAATTATAGAAGACAACCTAAGCAAACATCGATAGATGTTGGGAAACTACAAAAAAAAATGTGGACTCTATTACGTTGATTTTTGAAGTATAAATAACACGGAAAACGAACGAAATTAATTCAAAATACAAAAATACTTCAGAGTATTCTACGTTGCTTCGCAGCCATTTGCATTAAATACGTCAAAATTAGTTCTCTGGACACTCGCAAACCCGCGTCTCTTACCAACTAAGTAAACCGTCCAAATGACGCATTGACCGTAAATCTTTGTGTCTCTTTGTCAACTCTCAGGTTTAGGTTCTGATAATTTTTAACTGTCACATTTCCAAATACAATTCTTTATATTTGTACAGAACAATGTCTGTCGGGTCAGTTAGCACCACTCCTCACACGATTACTAAAACAGACAATAAAGCAGCCAATCTTGAATTTAACCATGATAAAACTTGTAACTATGATAAATCATGAACTGAACGAACTGTTTTATGATTCCATGATTATTCAAATATTTGTAATTGTCTTGTAATTGTTCTGTGTATCCTGAAGTTGAAATAGATGTGTAATTAAAGGCAAATTTAAACAAGAAAATGTGTGTGCGTGCAATATTTATACGCGATTGAAATTAAAACTATTTGATTCATTAGCTATTTTTGTGTTTTCACGTAAACGCTGATGATACAACCTAAAACTTTGAGCAGGTTTGGCATTTTTAGAAGAATAACTTCTTGCGTGCGTATATATAAGTACCTACGGTATACACAAACTTTTTTTTTGCAAACGACAACTGTAAAAGGAGCATTAACATTCGAGCTATTTCCCACCTGAGCTTTGCGAAATACTCACAAGAAAATAAGTTGAAGTACAAAGGAGAACGACCTCGTAAATCATTTATCCATGGCACCGCACCACACTTTATAGCACGTAGAATGCGAGAAACTGGGCAGTGATTCAATACATTTATTTCGTTTGGCTCAGGTGTGGTAACCTTGGCTCTGAATGAACTTTTTGACTGCCCGAAGGTAAACTGTTCAGCCGTTTAACGTTAGCCGAAGGATTTACTGTAGAAGCCAGATTATTCGGTTGTGACTAAATTTTGCTGTTAATTTTTTATGTCTGTCATCAGATCAAAAAGCAAGTCACTTGGTGTTAGGTTTTTTTATGACAATAAGGGACGAGATCAGCAGGACGTTCAGCTGATGGTAATTGATACGCCCTACCCATTACAATGCAGTGCCGCTCAGGATTCTTTAAAAGCCCCCAAAATTCTGAGCGGCACTACAATTGCGCTCGTCACCTTGAAACCTAAGATGTTAAGTCTCGTTTGCCCAGTAATTTCACTAGCCAAGGCGCCCTTCAGACCGAAACACTGTAATTTTTACACATTTCTGCTTCACGGCAGAAATAGGCGCCGTTGTCGTACCCATAATCTAGCCGGCATCCTGTGCAAAGTAGCCTCCCACTGGTTGACTTTAAATTCGATTATTTACGAGGAATATTCCATATTCAGATTAAGACATCCAACTCGCCTTTTGGTGCCATACTGTAGAACAGCGCTTCATCAAATTAACGCAAATGTTATGTGTTTAAAGGTGTTTATCCATCTTCCAGAAATTTTAGTGAGTTGCCGGAAACTATAATGCATAAAATAGATAAAAAGTGTGCTGCTAAAATGCTTGCTTTTGTAGTTTAAAAGAGTACTATAATCATAAATGATAGTATTTTAAAGTAATTAATTTAGAGTGGTCCCTTCGACAAACGTAAGTTTTAATTTAATATTGACACACTTTTACATAAATTATCTTGCCACAAACTAGGCATAGCCTGTGTTATGGGTTGCAAGACAACGATATATTTAATACAATATACTTACTTAAACATACATAAATAGTTAGAAACATAAACAGACTCGGAAACAAACATTCATACTCAACATATAAATGATTGCGCCTACCGGGATTCGAACCCTACCTACTAAGACCCTGACTACTAAGCTAGAGGTCATTAACCAGTAGAATTGTGCTGTACTTTACTTATTTTTAAGAACTATCTTGAAATAAATAAATTTCATTTCATGGATTCATATCTTACGACTGCGTACCTGAGTCATATGTTATGCATATTACAGTGAGAGAAACATGATCCTACATTTTTTTTATCAAGAGGAGGAAAATACCTTTACGTATTTAGGCACCGAAACGGGGCCCATATGACTCAAGTGTCCGCGCAAGCGGTTAGCGGACACCCTCTACCGACTAAAAACCTCTATGCTGTTAGCCCTGAAGGCTTTTACAGCGACATAGGGGGTGGGCCGTGGAGGCCGCAAAGACTACGCAACAACAGTCGCGGGGCGTCTCTTAAGGAGACACGAACCTCGGACCGGCTGTGTGCTTGTGGGAAGGAGAATTGATCCTACATAATATTGTGACTGTGTGTATCTTCTTCTTCTTCTTCATACGGGCGCTTTCCGCAACTCAACGTCATATGCGCCTATTTTGCGTGCGAGGGTGGTAGAGGCTACTCCAACCAGCCAAGCTCCTCCAAGAAGTCACCCAACTTCTTAACGTCTCGGAAGACTACCCGAAGAGCGCCTGGTGACCCCAGGTGTTTCGCCCTATAGTTTGCCACCTCGCTGCATTCCAGCAGAACGTGAGCGGCTGTTTCCTCTGTCCCCAGGCAACCAACTGTGTGTATTAGGAATACGGTCGTAAAGTAAAATCCCGAATTTACAGGTTTTACATATTTTGTTATTGTGTTTATTAATAACACAATAACAACCTCTAGTCCCAAATAGTTGTCAACTCCTTAATTTGAATTTGTATGTTGTATAAAATTCTTTGTCTTCGAGTCTCAAGAGGCTAAAATCAAAACGACTTAAATAGTAATCTTTTAATTATTTGTTAAATAATAAACATCTTACGAACATACGCGACATAGATGTTGTATTCGTATCCCGAGATAAAATCTTGTCTCTTGAGACAGGATTTCTTCAAATTATCTCTTCAACTGCTTTGCCACGTTAATACTACGTTGACGTGCAAACATTTTCTGTCACAAACAGAGAATGCTTCATTGTATCTATCAAGAACACGGAACGCGACGAGTGGGACGTTCAGCTGTTTGTAATTTGCGTACGGGTCACCTAGTGTTAAGTGATCACCGCCGCCCACACTCTTTTGCAACACCAGAGGAATCACAAGAGTGATGCCGGCCTTTAAGGGAGATGTACGCGCTTTTCTTGAAGGTACCCATGTCGTATCGTCCCGGAAACACCGCACAAGGAAGCTCATTCCACAGCTTCGTAGTACGAGGAAGAAAGCTCCTTAAAAACCGCACTGTGGAGGACCGCCACACATCCAGATGGTGGGGATGATATCGTAACTTGTGGCGTGTCGTGCGAAGGTGGAATTCGGCGGCAGGAATCAGGTTGAACAGCTCTTCGGAACACTCCGTGATAAATGCGGTACAAGACACACAATGAAGCGACGTCCCTACGTAACGCCAAGTGATCCAGCCGTTCACAGAGCGCTAGGTCCCCGACAATTCGAGCTGCTCTGCGTTGCACGTGGTCAAATGGATCGAGCTGATACTGGGGTGCGCCAGACCAGAGATGACAGCAATACTCCATGTGAGGCCGGACCTGCGCTTTGTAGAGCGCTTGAATGTGGTCCAGCTTGAAGTATTGCCGTGCTCTATTTATGACGCACAGTTTCTTCGAACCCAATTTGGCTTTGCCCTCCAGATGGCCACGGAATTGGCAATCGCTCGAGATTTCGAGACCCAGTATTCCGATACTAGGCGAGGCTTTAAGGGAAGTGTTCTCGAAGAGCGGTGATACGGCAAATGGGGATTTTTTTGAGGTAAACGCGCAAACTTGAGTCTTCTGGAAGTTAATTGGACAAGGTTCAACTTACCTTCCGCGACCTTCTCGAGAGAGGATTCGATAGAAAACACAAGTTTCTCCCGGCACTGGTCGACGTTTTCCCGAGAGAGACCTGCATGGCCCGTGTATACGGCATGTCCAAATTCAAATTCAAATATTTTTATTCAAAATAGGATTTATAATCACTTATTAGACGTCAAAATCTACCACCCATTCAAAAGAGACTGCCTCAGACCTGAGAAGAATGGGCGCAAGAAACTCAGCGACCTTTTTTTTTTATATAAAATATGGTTTACAATGTAATATCGT
Organism: Leptidea juvernica; assembly: GCA_949711755.1. NCBI lineage: Eukaryota > Metazoa > Arthropoda > Insecta > Lepidoptera > Pieridae > Leptidea > Leptidea juvernica. The sequence goes on along the minus strand of CATIXQ010000012.1, from coordinate 13,174,765 downwards.
ACAATAAACATTTATAATTAAAGAGCCTGAGGGTGTTCGCTTTAATCCCAGTCCGTGGTGTCATTAACAAAATCGTTTATGCTATAATAACCTTTCCCACACAAACGTTTTTTAACAATTCTTTTAAATTTCGTAACACATTTGTTTTGCACATTTTCTGGGATCATATTGTAGAAGCATATACATCGCCCAACAAAAGACTTACTACCTCGACCCAACCGAGTAGTAGGCATAACAAGTTTATGTTTGTACCTCGTGTTAACATTATGAATGTCACAGTTTCTAGAAAATTCCTCAATGTACTTATGAACATACAAAACATTATCAAAAATGTATTGAGAAGCAACAGTCAAAATGTTATTTCTTTAAATTTTTCTCTTATTGATTCTTTAGGACCTAGGTTATAAATCGCGCGAATAGCCCTCTTCTGCAGCACAAAGATAGTATTAATATCGGCCGCACTACCCAATAACAATATACCATAGGACATAATACTATGAAAATAACTAAAGTATACTAATCTCGCCGTATCTATGTCAGTTAACCGTCTGATTTTCTTAACCGCATATCCCTTCCGCATTCCAGTGCTGTCGTCTGCATAGCAATGTATGTTGGCGGTGTCCAACATATCATTGATATGCTGAAGAAACAGCGTGGGAGATAGCACACAGCCTTGGGGCACTCCAGCGTTCACGGGCTTGGGATTCGAGCAATAACCGTCGACAACGACCTGTATGCTGCGCCCAGTGAGGAAGCTAGAGGTCCACTTGCATAAGCTCTCGGGAAGCCCAAATGATGGAAGTTTTGAGAGGAGCGCCTTGTGCCGACCATGGCGAAAGCCGTACTGCCGGTCGTTGATCAACTGGTGACCGTCAAGGTATACCAAGAGCTGGCGGTTAATTATGCTCTCCACGATTTTGGAGAGTAGGGAGGTAATAGCAATAGGCCTGTAGTTTGCTTCATCCGAACTGTCTCCTTTTTTTGGGATCGGATGGACAAGGGCTGATTTCCATGAATCAGGGACTACGCCTTTTGAATAAGAGTGCCGGAATACACGTGTTAGCACCGGCGTCAACTCAGGGGCACACGTTCTAAGCACGATTGGAGAAATGCCAACCGGCCCGCTTGACTTCCTGACGTCCAACGAAAACAGTTTATACGCCCTGCCCTTTACATTTGCTCAGTAATTTCAGAAACATTTCCAGAAACACAGTACTTAATGCTTACACATTATTGCTTCACGGCAGAAATAGGCACTGTTGTGGTACTCATAATCTAGCCGGTATCCGGTGTAAAAGAGCCTCCCGCTGTTATTTAGTGCAAGTCAGATTAAAGTCCAAAATTTACTTGAAAAGTAATATTCAAATGTGTCATTCAATAACATTAAACTTGCAACTATTCGTCCCAGCTATTTTTATCATTTAAATTTTAAATAGTCACATATCCCTTTAGATTTTTTAGCTAAAACCTAAGAGTTGAACAAGAACTACCAAGATTTACGGTCCATGCGTCACTCGGACGGTTAGCTCAGTTGGTAAGAGCGCTCGGACGGAACCCGAGAGGCGCGGTCGAGTCCCGCATAGTCCATGAAATTCGGTACAAATTAAATTGGTATATTTAAATCCAGAAGTCATCACTTTAAAAAATCACAAACTGTTTAGGCCTTGGCTGTTAATAATTTTCTTAATTGGTAATATTTTAGTATAATTTGGGAGAGTATTATAAAATATAATACAATTAATCAATAAACATAAGCGTCATATAACATAAATTCTGATTTTAATTTATGATTTCCTAGATGATTAAAATCCTTTGTTTATGAGAAGAATGACGAGACGAGCAGGATTTTTATCTTATATTCTCATCTGAGTCTGGTCATCTTGGAACATAAGATGTTAATTCTGTTAGCCTTAACACATGATCGGTACGGCTCGGATTTGGTACGGCTGAACCATCGGCCGCGGTACCATATTTGCTTCGAAATATTATTATTATTATCGTCCGGGTCGTACCGAGTACGACGCCGGACCAAGTGATGTGAGGCGCCCACCAGACCATCCGGTGGTGCGGCCGTACGATTGTGATTTCACTAGCTACGGCGCCCTACAAACCGAAACACATATATTACCTATCCTTTATCTAATATTCATCCTGTACTAAGCCTCCTTACTATTCTTCTTCTTCTTCGTTGGATTACTCTTGTCAGAGCAGTCGTGGTCACGTCGAACGACGAACGATTCTACGCCAGTTATCCCTGCATGTTGCTTCTCTGGCACATGTGTTAAGGGCAGTGTTGGTTAGGGCTTTGATCTGTTCTGTCCAGCGCATAGTGGAGCGTCCTCTTGACCTACTGTCGTTGACCCTTCTGGTAATAGCAATTCGCCTTTTAATTTCGTCTTCCGAGCCACCAGTATTATCGACAAGTGATCCTAAGTATATGTAAGACTGTACAACCTCACAATTAGCAATCTTGACATTATCTGGTGCATTATTTTGACTTCGATCGAAAATCATCATTTTTGTTTTCTGACGATTTATTTTAAGGCCATACTGAAGGCTGGTACGCTCGATACGATGTAATAATTCAGCAATGTTTTTCTTACTTGTCGCTTACTTAACGTGGTGTCGTCGGCATATCGGAGATGTTCAGTCTTCTAGAGCTATCCTCATAATGTGCTCCGTATAAATATTGACCAGAAGAGGCGACAAAATGCAGCCCTGCCTGACTCCTGCAGAAGGACGAAGCGGGTGGGACGAGACATTATCCACATTGACTGAAGCGAAACCATGTTCATAAAGGGCTCTGAGGATATGCACCAAGTGCTTGGGCACTCCCATCACTATTCTTGTTAAGTTTTACTGAAATACAGCAAAGTCAACCAAACTTAAATTTAACTTCAAATATTATCAACTGTATTTCTCTCAGTGTCTTCAAAGCCGTGCTTTACTAGATACACAGACCTAAAGCGAATCCACCCATACTTGAAGTTCTCGTTAGTGTAAAATGTATATCTAAAGCAACTTTTCAAAATTTCTTCCAATATTTGACTCATTATACCATATTTTAGTTAGTGATTGTTTATTTTGTTTATTATGCAGTTCCAAATAGATAATAGCACCAGTTTTCACACAAAAATAAATTAAATTTCATTTATCTTGTAATCGTTGTTTAGACAAAAACTGTTTGACTCGCTACGGTAGAACTGCCAGTGAACGCCTGAGTTCCCCAAGGCTGTGTGTTACTTCCTACATTGTTTCTTCTGCAAATCAATCATTATTATGCAGATTATTAACATCTTGACTGTTGCTTCTTAATCTCATAACCATAATGTTAACACCAGGAACGGAGACATAAACTTATAATGCCTTCTACTCGGCTAATTCATCTCTTGTGGGGCGATGTATATGTTTTACAACAAGATCCCAGAAAATGTTCAAAACAAAAGTATTACGATACTCAAAAGAATTGTTAAGAAACGTTTGTGTGGTAAAGGTTACTATAACATAAATGAGTTTCTTAGTTATGCCACAGATTGGGAATGGAGCGAGCGCCCTCAGGCTATTAAATAATAAGTTAAATTGTACAATATTACTTTGAAAACATATTTTTAATGAAAAAAAAAACTCGCTTGAGCTCAGATGTGAGGCATTCATTTTGGAATGGGTGGTAGTTTTTGACTTTCAATAAGTCAAAGTGTCACATCCTATTTTGAATAAATTTATTTGAATTTATGGTACTGGTGAGGCCATATACCCCGGCATTGCAAGTCGTCGACCAGTGCCGGAAGAATCTTCTATCAAGTCCTCTATTGAGAATGTGTCGGAATGGGGTAAAATGAACATTGTTCAACACGGAAAGATTCAAGTTTGCGCATATACTAAAAAAACAGTTGTCATATTTCCACTTTTCGATAATATTCCCCTTAGTGTACCGCCTAGTATCTCAATACTGGGTCCTGAAATCTGGAGTGATTACCAATTTTACGTTAATCTGAAAGGCAAAGCCAAATTGGCTTCGAGTATTTAGATAGACCACGGCAAAACTTCAAGCCAGCCCAATAACTAGCACTTTAGAAAGTCCTACTAATAAACGCAATGTAGAGTTACTCCAAGTTTAAAATTACTTCTCCCTGTCATGTAATTCTGTAGTGACAAAGGTAAGATAAAGATAGAAAAAATTGAATTTGTAATAATAATATCTTTACTTCGCATTTATTCATGACACAGTTGGAGTATTGCTAACATCTTATTCCTGATTTAGTGCACTTTAATGTCGCATTTAAGGCGAAGGGTAAACAGAAAACACGCAAACAAGGTGTTTTTAGGCAAGTTTTGTGGTGAAAATATAGCATTTGGAGCTATGAACACAACTTTATCCTGTTACACATACCCTTAAGTCTTACTTGTAGGTTGCTAATGCTTATTGTTGGGCAAAGTTAGCACTCTAGTGCTATTATGAACTACCAGTTGTCTTTGCAGTTAAACAAGTTTTTTCTCGGCATCATGCATTTGTTTAGTATACTACTATCATAAAAGTTGTTCTTATAGATTTTACTTTTTTATGTAGGTACATTTATTCAGATTAGTAATCAATAATGAGGATTGTCAGCAATTAAACAGTTTGCGCCTGTTAAAATGTTAAATTTTCGACGCAAGAATTTTGAAATTATTAGCTTTGTTTTATAGGAGCCGTGGACTCATATCGCTCAAGGTCGCCGGCATTTAGTGTCGCCTTAAGGCAGAGCTTCTCGAACTATCATGGGATCAGTGCTCTGTCAACAGCTACATTTCTTGGCTTTTGCGTAGAAACGTCGCCTTATTAAATTCCTTCTACAATCTATCACAGGGAGTGTTCCATAGATCTTTTTGACATACCGATGATTTTCACCATGGCACCACACGCTATATACATATCCAAGTTTGTACTAACATTCATCACAATAAGAGAGCTGTTCTTGCTATATATCAGCTATAAAGACAGTCTGTCAAAGAAAAAATTTAAGAAATAAATATTATAAATGTTCATTGTCAATACATTTATGAAAATTTAATATACGTTCACAAAAATCGTCACCTTTTTGCTCTTAATAATGATTTTCATTATTATAACCCTAGAAATAAGAGATTACTTGTAACTAATTCTAGTAGGCTTTATTACATAATAATTAATGCTTTAAGGGTAAATGTATACACTTTTATAGTAAAGTCCCAGCCACTGTTCAGGAATTATCTATAAATAAATTTAAATGTTTTATTAAAAAAATGGCTCTGTCGTAAATCCTACTACTCCACAACTGAATACCTAAGTGATCGGACAGCCTGGGACTAGATTATGATTATTTTATAGCAATAGCAATGACAGTACAATATAGTACATTTCATTAAACAGAGCGCAAAAAAAAGAATGCTGGAGAGTTACTTGCGCCGCCTCTTCTCTCTCAGAGCCGTGAAGCAGTAATGTGTTAACATTATAGTGTTTCGGTCTGAAGGGCGCCGTAGGTAGTGAAATTACTGGGCAAATGAGACTTAACATGTTATGTCTCAAGGTGACGAGCGCAATTGTAGTGCCGCTCAGATTTTTTGGGTTATTCAAGAATTCTGAGCGGCACTGCAGTGTAATGGGCAGAGAGTATCAATTACCATCAGCTGAGAGTCTGCTCGTCTCGTCCCTTATTGTCATAAAAATAATTGTCTTTCACAGTCTTGCCGTTCCGTTATCAGACTGCGAATGATATGTCCATATGTATAGAACGTCATTGACTGGAACACAAAGTCTAATGAAAATCGTTAGTAAATTAAGTCCAGGGTAATATTGTAAATGGGCAACATCGGAGTATGCAAAGTATTGGTAATAAATGTATCGGCGCTATCTTCAAAGAGGCATCTCCTCTTTGGTCGCTCGCCGTCTGCCAACTCGCCGACTCGCCGACGTCGAACTACGCGAACATAAGCCTCGACGTACACTAAAAGATAAGATTTAATCAGGATTTATTCCACACTGTGATATACATGGCAAGAAGTTTCTCGTAAAACGGGTGGTTATTGAATGCAGAACGTCAACATGATTCTGGTGGAAATAGGTATTTTCACGTAATGCCCTGTCGTGGAATTCGGATTTTGGTCGCTGGTATCAACCTGAAAAACTCCTCTGAGCACTCCCTGCGCTAGAAGATGCAGAGGGAACCCACATCTATACGCAACGCCAAAGAATCAAGCCCATCACAGATGAATTGATCGTCAAAGATTCGAGCCGCTCTTCTTTGAACGCGGTGGAATAGAAGAAGCTGGTACTGGGGAGAACCCGCCAGAGGTGAGAACAGTACTCCATTTGAGACTGAATTTGCGCCTTATATAGTTGCAGGTGTTGGCTTGAAGTGAAGTACTGACTCGCTTTATTGTGTATACTAAGCGTTTTAGAAGACAATTTGGCCTTATCTTCCAAGTGACCGTGACAGGCTGTGGCAGTTAGGAGAGTGATCTTGGATAGAAGAGATACGACAAAGGAAGACATTTTAGCGTTATGGTTATATATTTTATTGTAAATTCTCTAATGAAACATTAATAATCAGTCGTAATTTTTTTTTCTCTGCACTAACCAACTTTCTACTTACTTAGAGGTATTTCGTGAGTATTGCATAATAGGTGGATTAACATCCTTTTTTGTTATTTAGTTGAGTTTCCTTTATAAGCTGCGTTATGTTCGTGAACGGGTGCTACTTGTGGTGGCTTGATGTTCCTAGGGACAGAAACTCTTCTTCATGTTTTTAAAATTAAAGCTATTTAATATATTTATATTTTTATATACTTTTGGAATTATTAAATTACATATTATATTATTTTTTGAATATTACTTTATTCATGTCGAGAAAAATTCTACATGAATAAGGTAATTCGCTTGATACAATTTATGCACATAGTGCCCAGATAATTTATACTAGGTAGACTGTGACAGCTGTGAAAACGTCGGAAAATATAACGCTGAACTGTTAACCTCTATTTTCAGCAAAAGCAACAAACAAACTGAGTGACGTATCGCGAGTGTAATACATAGCCGTCATGCACGCTATAGTAATGAACCTGACCTGTTTTTATGCGTTGCCTAACAGGAAGAGGCTCTATATAGACGCATAAATTATCTAAGATATAGCTAATAACAAAGTAGTATAAAGATTAAGCAGGTCTGGCAGATCTTACTTAGCCACTGAAGTGATAGTTTTATATTGAAGAAAGAATGAAAATGTATTCTTAGATTATTTATATGTCTAGATAGACTGTGAAAACGCCAAAAAAAAATTGAGGTGGACTGTTTACCTCTATTTTGAGCAATGGACGCATACTAACACAAACTGAAATATTATAAATCGCAAGTGTAAGTCGTAGCGTTTTCATCGGTTGTCTAGCAGCAAGAGTCTCTATCTAGACGTATAAATTATCTAAATATAGATCCAGTATTTTAACGAAATAAATTTTATCTCTGATATTAACTAAACCTTGTGCTATTGTAATCATAATCGCATGTATAGTATAGCTTTGTAACGGCTACAAGCTTTACACCACCTTGAATATTTATCGAACTACTGGTCACCATTACGGGTTCCAGCTCTGCCATTTTTCTTTCATTTAACTCTTGGCAGCGCTGTCTTCTGTTGGCATATGCCACTGTCTTCAATTGAGATGATGTTTTATTTGCGCTATCCGATGTTAAATAATACTGGAGTGAGATTGTAATTCAACTTTACTTATGGTTTTGGAAGTGAGTGACGCTAGGGGATAGGGTTGACACTCGTACTCAATTCCTTCATAAATTAATCTTGGCGAAAAGGAATATCTGCAAATATAAATACCTGATTCCATGGATAACAGTTGAAGAATTATTTACTTATATACGAACGCATGATTTTTTAGGCGTTGAAATAAGGATATGATCTAAGGTATGGAAATGCATTTAGGCCTATAGTAATAAAAGTAGATCCATACTTTTGTTCGATTATACTGCAAAAACTACTGAACCCATCGAAATAATACTGTAAGATGCAGCGTGATTTGAAGAAGGTTTAAGTATATGTTATGTTGTTGATTATTTATCCCGAACCTGTATTTATTTGACACAAGTTAGGATATCATCCCCACCATCTGGATGTGTGGCGGTCCTCCACAGTGCGGTTTTCAAGGAGCTTTCTTCCTCGTACTACGAAGCTGTGGAATGTGCTTCCTTGTGCGGTGTTTCCGGGACGATACGACATGGGTACCTTCAAGAAAAGCGCGTACACCTTCCGTAAAGGCCGGCAACGCTCTTGTGATTCCTCTGGTGTTGCAAGAGAGTGTGGGCGGCTGTGACCACTTAACATCAGGTCACCCGTACGCTCGTTTGTCCTCCTATTCTAAATAAACATCTATATTTTCACAATACAAATAATTCAGTCAATTACATTTCATTACATTACATTACATTTTTTTTATGGAAAAGGAGGACAAACGAGCATACGGGTCACCTGGTGTTAAGTCATCACCGCTGCCCACATTCTCTTGCAACACCAGAGGAATCACAGGGTCATTGCTGACCTTTAAGGAAGGCGTACGCGCTTTTTTTATAGTTAACCATGTCTTTAACCGGAAACACCGCACAACGAAGCTCATTCCACAGCTTTGTGGTACGTGGAACAAAGCTCCTTGAAAAGCGCACTGTGGAGGATCGCCACACATCTAGATGGTGGGGATGATATCCTAATTTGTGGCGTGTTGTTCGAAGGTGGAATTCGGCGGCAGGAATCCAATAAAACAGCTTTTTGGAACACTCCCTGTGTTTAATGCGGTAGAAGACACACAATGAAGTGACGTCTCTACGCTATACAAGGATGTCATTAATGTGGAGCGGAAGAAGAGGAGGCCTCGTAGTCTTAATCAATGTGGCACAGCACCGATAAGGCAGAACCAGCTCCTGTGTCCGGTAGTCCCAGCGATGTGATATATACGTCTCTCGCCTTCACTACACCACCAAGGCCTCCGACAGTACTTGGTGGAGAAGACAATGTTCCAGTTGGGGACGCGTCACAATTCTTTTTTTGTTCGCGTCATAACATGAACGTCGATATATATCGACTTTTCTGCACGTGAAGCGGTGGCCGAAGGGGGTCGTGTTTTGCAAGTATCGCGGACGTTGCCGGTTCTTTTTTCTGTATCAATTGTTGATTTGACGAGTGAAAATACTTTAATATGATGTAATTAAAAGCCTCAACTTGAAAAAACCTTTCTTTAATAGAATTAAAGAAAAGGTCTTGCTACAAAATTTGCTTTGTTTACGTACCAATATTTATAGATTGTTAAATACAGCAATATTTAATATAGATGTAGAGTTCTTTTATAAGCAGAAAATAAATGTTTATATTATATGTGTCATTCTATTAATATGTTTGGGGTTGAATAACCGTTTAATTCGAGCCTACTTGTGCCCTTAGGGCATGTTTCTTAGTTGTTGAAATTTCCAGTTTCTTTCTTCTCTTATCCTCAAAGCCTTAAGTATGGAGTTATCCTTAAGGCAGTTGAAAGGCATAAAATCATCAGTTTTTATTCACACTTAAACACGACTTATCTTGGGCACAACTAGGCATAAAAGCCAGTGCTATGGGTACAATAAAAACCAAGACCAATCTTGTGCGTTCACTGGTGTTTTCCATTTTCATATATGGCGCTGAAACATGGACTTTAAAGAAAGCCGACCGAAAACGAATCGATGCCTTCGAAATGTGGTGCTGGAGAAGGATGTTGGGCATACCTTGGACAGCACACCGAACTAATGTGTCGATCCTGAACCAGCTGGGCATTGTGACTAGGGTCACTACCATCTGCTTGCGTAGGGACCTAGAATACTTCGGTCACATCGCCAGAAGGGATGAAGACAACCTGGAGAGACTGATGGTAACAGGGAAGGTGGAGGTAAGAAGACCAAGAGGAAGGAGCCCCATGCGATGGACCGATCAGATTCGCACTGCCCTTGAAACCACTGTCCACGACGCTTTACACTCTGCTTCCGACAGGGGCAGGTGGCGGAAAATAATACGCAAAAAAGTACTCTGTCGAGATGATCACGACCCTCAGCACTGAGGAAACCGACGCGAGGAGGAGGAAGATGGGTACAATAACATAAATATATACACATATATTTAATATACTTTCTTAAACATGCATAAATACAAATGAACATCCATGACTCGGAAAGTACATCCACCGGGATTCGAACCCGGGACCTCTAGCTAAATAGGCAGTATCACTAACCACTGGGCTATATGGGTCGTTGTAGTTTAGGTGGAGTATCGAGTGTGTATTCTTGTTGAAGTATAAGCAATATCCTTACGAGTGTTGGAGTCGGCCGGGTTTCGTAAGGCTTCGCGGTAGAATCTGAACGTATTAGATTCTCTGACAACAACTTTGACATTTAGAACATTCAGCATGTTGTTTCCTGTTCATGTTTTTTGGATAGCTTGGCATAACGTCATTGGTGCCCGGGAAGAGTTTGGCTGACCTCTGGCCTAACAAAGAAGTGAAGGCACTAGCCACTTCAAGGTTCTTGATTCATTCACAGGTCTACGGATTAGAGCCCCAGCACTACAGAAGAGTTCTGGGACCGCGCAAGGGTAGAAAGTACTTTCATTAGTTAACCGGTCCATCATCTCCTTCTATGCCTTTGGCCCCAGTGCCCATTTGTGGTACCATTTATTTGACACTATGAGACATACTATATTATATATACCTTAGTAGCCAAGCAATACACCTACGAAGCCCTTCAAACAGAAATAGAATCGGTACACCTGTGCTTGTCGGCGGAAAAAGGCACTCCATAGATATATATCTAACCGGGGTTCTGTGCAAAGGCTCTTAACAGTTGAAGAGCATACGATTTTAATTCGTACCAAAACTTATGGACGATACGAGATACGAACCTGCGACTCTCGGGCTAACTCCAACTCTTATTAAGCCTACTGTTGATTAATACTAATTACGCCAAATTATGCATAGGGTTATGCATGCCGCATGGTTCGTAAATCATGGTATTATTGTGCAACTTTAAGGTTGTCGCTATCTACACGAACTACTTTACAGTTGAAAACCAGCTCAACCTCAATATTTGCATATTAGGAAATTGACTTGAGATGGCGCTCTTTCAACATCTAAACAGATTCTTAAACGTCTATAAATTTTAACACAACATAAATTTGTGCAAGTATTTAAACCCAGAAGACAGGGATATCGCTTAAAATTAACGAACAGTTTAGTTAAAAAGCAACTGCACTAACTTCGCATTTATTTCGGTAAATCTCATAATGTCTAACCACGCCTAAAGGCACGTGCGTTATCGATAACTTTTTACCGAGTTCCGACAAATCAAAACATTGATATTAATTAGCTATTGTGTTCGCTAATATAACACGTTTCCAAACATGCGGATGTGGAGGAAATATTATTTAGTGATAACCGTACTTACAACTTGTTTATATGGTTAAAAAGGAAAAAATCTGTCAAGCACACAAACTTGTAATAAAAAATGCATATGTATGCACGTTATACTTATTTGGCGTAACAAAACAAAAATCCTTAAAATTATTAATTCCTCGTACCAGAAAGAACAATATTGTAAAAATCTTGCAACGATGGCTTTAAAAATTAATTATTAAATAGTGAATACGGCTGTCAGGGCTTGAACCCTTTGCCTATCCTAATAATGGACGAAGAAACCAAAAAAAAAAAAAACAAATGTCGCAAACGTCAGAAAATTTTAGAAACCAAGTTCAACCTGTTACTTTTGTGTGACAGTGATGCGCGCGCATCTTAAAATTTCACTCTCATCATTTATTCAAAACGCGCCTAAAGAAGTATAATTTAAAAAATAATAACAGAGAAATAACGGTATATTGTACCAGCTTTAATTTGACCGTATATAACGAGGAGCCGCTCGAATCATCGATCATCAAGTTATATCCGATTGGTTTGATTTGTTGGGTTTTCATAGAAAGTCTCTTTACTTCTCCAATCATATATATCATGGGGACTGCTCAGAGGAGATATTTAGGTTCCGATATTACTTCAGCGAAATTCCACTCTTTGATGTCAGACATTAAACAACCACGATATTCACCAGAAAATTATTGTCCACTCACGGCCAATTTGTGAGATTATTAGCTGCTGTATTCCCGAACAGGTACGACATAGAGGGATCTTCAAGTCTCGAGCATGGTATGCTGGTACTGCTAGGGAGCCACCAGCCCCTTTGGCACCACTAATATAAAAAAAATCTAAATGAAGTAACCTAACCTATAAGCTAGCGTTCGGGAAGCTCCGTAAAATCTTCTCGTCCCAAATACCACAGTGTCTGAAGACGAAGGTTTTCAAGCAGTGTGTGTTGCCAGTGATGACTTACGTTACGCAGATGTGGTCGCTAACTATGGGCTTGAGCTTATGGTCGCTCAGAAGGTAATAGAAAGAACTTTGCTTGGAGTTTCCCTGCGAGATCGAATTTGAAGTGTGAATGCAAATGTAAATGTGAATTGCAAAACTGAAATGGTAGTGGGAAGGGCCCGTATATTCGACGGACAGATGGCCGGTGAGGCAGAAAAGTCCTCGAACCTACCGGAAGACGAAGTGTTGGTAGGCCCCCCATAAGATGGACCGATGATCTGGTTAAGATCGCCGGAATACGTTGGATGTGGGCAGCGCAGAACCGATCATCGTCGTGATCGGCCTTTGTCCAGTAGTAGACATCTTCCGGCTGATGATGTAACCTAAAATATCTAATAGCGAAACCCTGTAATAGTGACCCACTATATCCCTTAAAAATGTGCAAGAATATAAAGATCTGTGACACCTGGTGAAATTTAATAAAATCTGATATTGTCTGCTTTAGCTATAAAGTTATCTATTGATATAAAGTACGTCTTCACTAGAGATAAAAAGGTGTTGAAAATAACATTGGATGGAGACGGATTTGGGCAAATATTTTCTGGGTTTCATTAACTGAGTTTAAGTAGTCAACCCAAATCTAAAAAAACGTAGTCAATTTGGTTTGGGCTACGCGACCATTCATTCAATACAACAGTCAATATGATATAACATCGATATGGTAATACGTCTCATTTAATTTAAAAATATAAACATCCAAAGCCTCCATAAGGCTTAGTCATTCTCATATCCTGTCTGTCACAGACGCGTAGAAACTCATTACCATATTATGTTTAGATATTTTTTGCTTCAATCTCGTTAAAACTAACACATTTAAGATGATATCTTGCTTTGTAACAAATAGGTTTTGAAATTATAGTAAATTTTTTTAAAGACATACATTATAACTAGCTATAAAATCTACGAAAATATATAAGAAAATCAAAATTCAAAGGCTTCGTTTTATTCCCGACGTATGGTAACGTCTCTAAAGTTATTTATGATATACTAAACTTTTCCCCAAACGTTTAATAGTAATTCATTTAATTTCACTATATATTATGTAAGTATTTATTATATTTTCATTGTTTCCCTTTGTTAAAACTTAATTAAACTTAACTTTAACTCAATTTAGCCGTGTATTTTAAGCCTAAATAGATATACATAATGATATATATATATATATTATACCAATAGGAGGCTCCTTTACACAGGATGCCGGCTAGATTATGGGTAACATAACGGCGCCTATTTCTGCCGTGAAGCAGTAATGTGTAAGCATTAAGGTGTTTCGTTCTGAGGCGCCGCAGCTAGTGAAATTGACACACACTTGACACACTCTTACACAAATTATATTGCCCCAAATATGCTGGTATTGCTGATATCCACGGGGCCCAGAGACATATTACTTCATAAATGAGATTTAACATCTTTTGTCTCAAGGTGACGAGCGCAATTGTAGTGCCGCTCAGATTTTTTTGGTTTTTCAAGAACCCTGAGCGGTACTGCATTGTAATGGGCAGGGGGTACCAATTACCATCAGCTGTGCTTCCTGATCGTCTCGTCCCTTACTGTAAAAAAAAATAGATATATTTTTAACTCACTGCTATACAAAATGTCATAATAACAGTGTCTGTATTTATTTAATACACCTAAAATAAATGCACACATCATGACGATCTATCAAGATTATTTTAGTAAGCAACAGTCAATAGTGCCATTTTCTTTCAGATTTTGTCTCAATTCTCGAAATCGCCACAAATAAGTAAAAGTCGTAATTACGTCGGAAGCATTACCCCATTACGTTAAAAATAATTCAGCCAAGCGAAAAACTTCAAGAGGCAATCTCGTAATATGTTCAAAGAGCGCAAAAACTTAACAAATTAATAAATTGTCTCTACTATGCACTTCGACTTGTTTTTTTTTTAATGGAATTGGAGGACAAACGAGCGTACGGGTCACCTGGTGTTACGTGATCACCGCCGCCCACATTCTCTTGTGACATTCTCACCGTACTGTGGAGGTTCTGTGGGGATGATATCCTAACTTGTGGCGTGTCGTGCAAAGGTGGAATTCGGCGGCAGGAATCAGTTGTTGCCGCGATATCTAATAAGCTTCGTAAATGCAGTTAAGTTGCTGCATTTGTATTCGCAATGCGTGAATCTTTTAATCATATCTTTCATATTTCTTGTACCATTTTTTTGTCAGTTTCATTACAGAACTGCCTTATTACTTCAGTTTATTAATAAAATTTAATAAAACATTTGGCACGCCTATGTTGCAGACTACTTGAGTAAGTCCACTAGTCCAATTTCACACCTACACTGATGGAGTGCACTTGGATGCATTTATTAATATTAGGGGTTAAAATATGAAATTGCCGATTTGTACTGAACAATTATAATTCGTTTCTTTTTAATTTAACATATTTATTTAATCAAAATAAATACCATTATTATCTATACATTGCTGCCATCGAATAGGAACTGTGCCGATCTAGATTCCACAAACTGTGTGAAAGCATTTCGTAGGTACTGCCTCTTGAGAAGAATACTTTTAATCACGTAGAAAATTGTCCAAATCACGAAATAAATGGTATGCCGTTGGCGCAAGGTCTATCGAATACAGAGGGTGACGAATGGTTTCTAATTGCAGTTTCTGTAGAGTTAAAATGGTTTCTCGTGCTGCACGAGGTCTCGCGTTAAATAGAGCAATAATGGTGAAGATTGATACATGAGTCGAGGCTGTTTCACTGATAGTTTTGCTATCAATATTAGGAGTTCGGCACAGTAGACATCTCCGTTATTGCTTAACCATATCGGAGAAAGGTATAGTGAATAACACCATTGAGAGGCCACCAAACACTCACCATTTTTACCTTACATTATTGCTTGGTAAGCTTTGCTTTAGGACACTGTTGCGGCGTTTGATCTGGGGTCAGCCATTGCATTTTTCGCATACGGTTATCGTAAAGAATCCACTTTTTATCGCATGTCACACTTCAATCCATTATTTCTTCATTTCTGTTACCATTCAACAATGCAACACAAGTTTCAACACGCGTTTCTTTCTGCAGATCATTGAAATCATGAGGCACAGATTTTTCGTATTTTATTTTATTGTATTGACGCAAATGAGTTAATTATATTAATGATTAAATTTTATTTCTAATATTGGCAACCTATTATCCGATAAGGCGAAACGAGGCACACAAAATATAATATGCTTAGCTGTTTCGTAATTTCGTATTTCAAGTTCCCCAGTCATAACGCAAAGCATAAAAAGTAACATCGAAGTAATAAATAAGCAAGGAAAGTTAAAAAAGCGACGTCCGTCCGTCAAGTAACAACATAAATATTCATAATCGTCACTCGCAGAGCTCATAAATAAATTATAAATTCGGAAAGTATCATGGCGGACCACCCCCTTCGATTTTACACTTATCACAAAAAACTAATGCGTCATTGTTGCTGTGGTTTGCTGTGGTAGTAACGATTCGAAACGGGAGTTTATGGTTTGGAACTGCTCATGTAGTTCCTTTTTTATATCCTTATCAGTCCTGTTCGAATTACAAAAATTAATCTTTCTGAAATCGGCCAGTACTGACGGTTAGAATTTATTAGTTAGATTCGCGCTATTTATAACCTTTGTCCTAAACACGGACGAGTAAAAAAAGAAGGACTCCGCGCCGTGATATGAGCAAGTGAAGCACCGTTATGCTATGTAATGTTATGCTGTTATGTAAGGTGACACGGACACTTTATTTTTTTACTAGTCCGTGTGCTCATGTAGTTTATTTCTTATATTCTTATCAGTCCTGTTCGAATTTCAAAAATTAATCTTGCTGAAATCGGCCTGTAATGACGGTAGAATTTATTAGTTAGATTCGCGCTATTTATAACCTAGGTCCTAAAGAATCATTATGAGAAAAATTTAAAGAAATAAACATTTTGACTG
>CATIXQ010000012.1:13125596-13146284 GCA_949711755.1 Leptidea juvernica | reverse complement strand
CGAATATAACTTAACAGTTTATAGAATTAAATTTGAATTTGACTAGAGAAGACCCAATAATTTCTCTGTCTATGGTTCGAATGTCCTTATAAATCGTAAATCCTTATCATGCCACCTAGTTGTGATACATATCTTCTCTCATCTATGTCTATAGTCCAGGAGGCCAAATAGGGGATAGCCAAAAGCAGTCAGGGGGAGAATTAACGAGACATAAGTATATCATTATGAGATATGAACCATGCTATCAATATTATCGGCTAATCGGGAGGCTTTGCGCGCTATCTCCCGCTATCTGATACACGCGCATAAAGATGCTGAGCCCCGTATCTTAGATGATAGCGATAAAGGCCGCGCGCAGCCGAAATACGGCGGAATTGTACAAAAAGGTGCGCGAGCGCAGGATGGCGATATGCAATAAGTTTTTTGCAATAACTTTTGTTTTATAATCATTAATATTATGGTTCAGAAAAAAAAATACGTAAATCGTGTGTCCGCCTTTTTGTCTAAGCTCTTTATGTCAGAAACGCCCCTTGCATCAGTAAATAATTAATCGTTGATTAAATCAATTCAATAAAGTTATATGGCGATAAAAGCCTTATATTTTTATACTTTATAAAATGTGTGAGAAGCGAGAATTTTAAAACTGTTCATGTATTTGCCATGTTTGATATAAAACATCTATTGGCATACTTTGGTAATAAAAGCTATCAGTTTGTCGAAACGGCAAACGACATGACTGCCTCTGATGACGTCATTTCCCTACCACGCCTAATTACTCTTGACTCCCTTGTGCCTGGTTGTACGCTCCTACTATAGGTAGGTACATTCCGTTACTGCTTGATATGAACTTCTTGTTTTTCTACTATAATTGAGATCTTTATCGCGACCACCACTTGTATTATTTTCCTAATAATATTATTTTATTATTGTAATATTTAAAAGCGCCTAGAACATTTCGATTCAGTAATAATATTACATACGATTAAATACGATAGGCAGATAGATAGATAGATAGAAAAGTACAGTAAGAGCTACCAGTTTAGACTTAACAGGCATAGAAACAAACTTGCTTTTCAACTTCAGGGTCCTGACAGCCTTAAATTCACCAGGCTGAAGCGCCACAGCATTCAGGGACTAGCAGCAAGATTTGTGGACAAGAATTGAGAGACTTCTCACCGGAAAAGCCTCTCCTAAACACAACGCCAAAATACAATCATTTTCAGACAGCTTAATGGATCATTGTTGAAAGACAGATTGCCAAGACGCAGAATACAAATAGAAAAAAAATACGATAGGCAGTTACTTAAGAAAAATATATATTGATTTTATTATCATTTTCGTCGCTCATATTTTTCCATCTGCCGGGCGCCTCGAGGCGGTCAACTTTTTTCTAACAAGGTTTTATAACATAATGTAAGAGTTGTTGAAAGTTTTTGTCTTTTTTTTAAATTTAAATCAAGGAATAAGTTTAATTATTACTTGTTATATGTACACACTGCAGTACATATTTGAGCGGAAATACGCGAAAGGAAGTCTGGCACCGCTTTGGATTGTTTGAGCTAATTGCAAATCTTTATGGAGGTCAATAAAAAGGTCTCAATGGCAGCAAGAGTGCGGCTTTAAATTACTAAAGCTAACATTTCCCGATTGTCACATTACAGCATGACGCGGTCCGGGGCGGCGTGTTGCAAAGGGCAGCGTGACCGGTGACACTATTATTTAGTGCCTTCCCAGTCGGTAGCACACGCCTGTCGCCGAGCTCTTGTCCACACTGGCCTTACAAGCCCCCCTTTATAATATTCATTACTACACAACTAACAGACTGACGTATCAACGTAGCTACTAGAACATTCTGGAAGCTTGTTCTTGGTTCTTTTGTATCGGTTTCAGACGTTTTTTATATAGAAGGGATACTTAGCGTTCATTGTACTTACGTTGCACTTAAACGGAATATATAATATATAACTCACAGTATTTCGAGATTGTTTCAAACATCATGATCGTGACCAAGAAATCCTGTGTCTATAATTATTATATTATGATGAATGAGAGAACTAATAAAAGCTGCCATTTTTGAAGTTTATATTGTAAAGATTAGGCCCATTATAATTTTTATCGAAGAGCCATCTAGTATCATGTTTGAGAACTGAGAAGCTAATTATTACTTGCCACAGATTAGAAATAAACAGATACACAGGCGGCTGTGCGATTATTGTTGTGGATATTAGGTTTATTAGTGGACGTTTAAGTAAAACACAATTAACGTATATCTTTATAAGGTTATGAAAATTTTGAAAGGTATAATATACTTAATTTTCTCCTATTTCCAAAGCAAACTAAAAACTTAAATATGTAAACGAAGATATAGTTATAATGTACCTAACATACCGAAATACATGAATTTACCTGTTAAAGTTATTTTCATCGTATTCACCAACGTGAACCAGTTATTCTAGTCGTGTATATATTCTGATACTTCAACATTCTTGGAATACCTTCCAACAGCTTATATCCATACTTCTTTCTGATATTATGGACATTTCCTTTTATGGAAGAAGACAAACTAGCTTACCTACTGGTCACCTAGTGTGAGGTGATCACCGCCGCCCACACTTGTAACCGCTTTTTTCGTGGACCTTAATGCCACAGTATAGTACGTGGTAGATAATTCCTTCCGCACTGTAGAGGACAATATGTCATAGACTTAAGTACAATATACTAGAGGATAGACAAACAATACTAGCCTGTTGGCGGTCGCTACATTCCCAATCTGTGTTATTAAGAAAGTCATTTAAGCCACAAACGTTTTTTAACAATTCTTTTAAATTTCATAACACATTTCACCAGTGGGAGGCTCCTTTGCACAGCCGGCTAGATTATGGGTACCACAACGGCGCCTATTTCTGCCGTGAAGCAGTAATGTGTAAGCATTACTGTGTTATGTATGTGGGTGTATGTGTGTGTCTGAAGGGCGCCGTAGCTAGTGAAATTACTGGGCAAATGAGGCTTAACATCTTATGTCTCAAGGTGACGAGCGCAATTGTAGTGCCGCTCAGAATTTTGGGTTTTTTGAGAATCCTGAGCGGTATTGCATTGTAATTGGGCATGGCGTATCAATTACCATCAGCTGAACGTGCTGCTCGTCTCGTCCTTTATTATCATAAAAAAAAACATTTGTTTGGTATATTTTATGGGATCATGCTGTAAAAGCAAATTTAACATGTAGTCATCTAACATTAGAATTTTTTTTAAGTATTTAGAATTCTGAAGTAATAAATACACAGTTGACGCGTATTTAAGTCACATGCATATTACTTACACCCAATTATTTTTTTTTATTTTTTTTTTTATTAAATTATAACATTCAAATGTTAACAAAACCCTGCAAAACTGTTCTGACAGTTTGACTGCAGGAACTCTTTAATATAGATATTTACATAGTTTTATAAAATTAACTTAATACTTTAAATAAAGATATTTACATTTTTCTATATAATTTAAAACTTAATACTTTAAATACAAGAATTTTAAATATTATAGATATTTACATTTTTTCATATACTTAACATAATACTTTTAATACTAGAATAACAATATTTAAGTACAATGGTTATGGAAGCGTGCTTAAAAAGTATTTTTTGCACATATATATATATTATATATTTTGCATATGTGACACTAACAAGAATAGAAGTGGTAAATAGCGCTCGATATTGGTAAGCATTAAGCGCAATTAGCGAGAATTCCGAAAGGTTTATCGGAGAACAAATAAAACTTCGCTATCTCATATCGAGTTGTACCGCGAATTGTGAGCCTTACTAATTACATATAGCGGGATCTTTGATTTAAATTGTTGATATACTTGCTATTGTACTATTAATTAAAACTAATTGTCCTTATAGACCATAATTCATAAAATTATTAAATATTGTATTCTTTATCTGTCTCTTGGTTTTGCTGGAGAACTTTTCACGAGACAACTAGCAAAAAGCAAAAACTCTTTCTGCAAAAAGCATAAGGAATAACTTGGCGAGTTTTGTTTTGGGAAATCAATTATGGTGTGGGGGAAAAGAAAACAGGCAACATTGCATGTGGCGCTTATATTCCATATACTTAGTCGGGGAGGAATGTCACAGACAACATTTCGAAAGAAGCTTCCCAATAAGTCGACAGAGTGGAAAGTGGGCACTATCCGACTACCGTGATGGTTTGGAGACTTAGCCATACTTTTGTGAAAAAGGTATCAAAACATCGGCACATGTGTATCAAGTTACCATTCTTGAGAAGGTAGTGAAGCCCCTTAACAACACTATGTTCAATAACCAAGAATGGTCCTTCCAGCAAGATTCGGCGCTGGGTCATAAAGCTCGGTTTAAGCAGTCTTGGTTGGAAATAAACGTTTCAGACTTCTTCAGAGCTAAAGACTGGCCGTCGTCTAGTCCCGATCTTAATCCGCTGGATAATGTTTTATGGACAGTTGTAGAGAGTACGGCTTACTCTAATCGCCATGATAATTTGGAGTCCCTAAAAGAATCCGTACGATTGGGAGTGAAGAATTTTCCCATGGAAAGAGTGCGTGCTTCTATTGATAACTGGCCTGTATTGCAGCCAACGGAGACCACTTCGAATAAGCTTTTATATTTCAAATTGTTTTATATTTATGTAATAAACTAACATACTGTAAAAGTAATAAATGCTATTTGCAATAGACAATTTTTCATTTCTTTGTTTCAGTATTTATGGCAAGACTAGGTATACATGGTTATAAACAGTCATAATTTTAAAAGATTTAAATTGAGAAGCGTAGACTAAGCGACTCTCTAGGGGCCTATATAACGAGTATCTAAAGGCCGGCAACGCTCTTGTGATTCCTCTGGTGTTGCAAGAGAATGTGGGCGGCGGTGATCACTTAACACCAGGTGACCCGTACGCTCGTTTGTCCTCGTATTCCATAACAAAAATATCTATATCAAAGAAAAAGACAAATATTTGTATTGAGAATGGGCCTACAATAAATCGTGGCGTATTTTATTTTAAAAATAATTCATTGGAACGGATTTGCATAGGAAATACGTATGTGAATGTTCAGTATTGTATTGGAACAAGCACCAAATATAGGCGTTTCATGCTTTATTCCTGAGTAGCTGGGGTCGAAACGTGACCGCGTAAATAATTAGGCACTGCTTAGAGCCTGGTGCTAATGAGCCGCCATTAACTTACTATTAAAACGGTGATTTTTTATTATATCTGTAACCTCCTACCGACCTCTGCCTTCCTAGCCGTATGTAAGATTTGAAAAGTTCCACCACGAAAGTGTTTTAAGGTATACAGGATGTCCCAAAGTTATGGGAGATGAAGGGAAAGTACCTTATATATCGTAGATAAGGTATTTTACTGAAAGAAGACTTTATGTTATTTTTAAAAGTTAGTAATTCTGCATTCAAAGATTTTCTAAAAATTACTTGCCTCGTCTGGGAATCAAACCGACTTAAATGTAAAAAAACACCCCTACTTCTATGGTATTATGTAGATATGAGAAAGTAGTCAATTAATTTTTAAGTGGGCACTTTTATTTACGAGTAATCAATGCTATCTATGGAATGATAATATCTCTACTTTTCGGACGTCGTCGTCGGCAATAAATAACTTTCTTGAAATTTGACTCAAACATTTTACGTTGCTCCTTTCTTTTTAAATACTATGTAACTTAAGAAGAGTTGTTAGTTTTGGCCATTCTTTCGAGTGGCATCATAAAAGTAGGGGTGTTTTTTTAACATTTAAGTCGGTTCGAGTCCCAGACAAGGCAAGTAATTTTTGGAAAATCTTTGAATGCAGAATTACCAACTTTTAAAAATAACGTAAAGTCTTATTTCAGTAAAATACCGTATCTACGATATTTAAGGTACTTTCCCTTCATGTCCCATAACTTTGGGACGCCTGTGTAGCTTCAAACGAGCAATTCTTGTATAAGTATAAATATATAATCCGATTCTCGGAAACGGCTCCAACGATTTTAGTGAAATTTAGCATACAGGTAGTTTCGGGGGCGAGAAATCGATCTAGCAAGTATGTAAATGTAGTTTTATCCATGTTTTAATGAGAAACTGCTACAATAACATTAGAATACAAAGGTAAATTTTGCCACTATAATACACAAGCCTATAATAGCTGAGATGGGACATTGGGTATTCCGGAAAGCAGTACCCCGGTTCGAATCCAGATGTCATATTAGTTCTTTTTTTAATTTTGTACCTTCTTAAAAATTCGTTGTTCAGATACTACACATTTTAATGTACTAAATTTACCTATAATATGCTGATATGGAAGCACTATATAATATTGTGAAACATTAATTATAAAACCTCCTTGGACCAACACCACATCTGTCAAGTCAAGCATTAAAGTCAAAATGGACGTTCCCGCCAGATTTACGGTGAGTGATACAAATTTCAATTTCCTGTTCACTTATCTACACGGTGACATCTATGGGTTCGACGATGATGAAATGATATTGTTTACTACAAGAAATTGAGAAACAACTTTTTTATCAATATTTAAATTTAAATTGAGATTTTTTGCATGCAGGTATGCAATGTGTGTTGCATAAGTTAGTTGGTGCAGCCGAACCTTAGTATTAACCACGGAACAGGTATTAACCCAGGTTTAGCAATGTGTTGGGCAGGCAATTAATATGCAAATAATTTTCTTTATGTCTGTGTTTTATAATATTGTAATCATAGAATAATACAGATGATTTAAGTTTTCTTTAGTGTTAATTCCGCCAATATTTGTTTTTAAAACAATTCGACACGTGTTTTGCCTCTACACGAGGCATCCTCAGGACGTGTTGTCGGAATTAACACTAAAGAAAACTTAAATCATTTGTATAATTATGGATTTCCGCAAAGTAACGCCTAATTCAATAATTTTTTTTATCATAGAAAAATATTGTAATTATGTCCCTGAGACACCAGTATTGTTTCCATTTACAAATATTATTTGGTACGCTAACCAAGTATTAATTTGCATAAAAAAAATGTGGTGTAAAACAACTGGCGCTGTTTTTTTTTGGGAGAAGGAAAATACATTTTCGTATTGAAGACCACGAGAAGGGGCCCATATGTCGGGCTCGGGTTTAAACACCCCCTACCAACTAATAACCTCTTCTGCAGGGCCGGATTTAAACTTAATCCGCCCCAATACTGCAATTTCACATAAACTTATAGCATATATATTTTATTTTTCAAAACTAAAATAAGTTATTTATTGCAGAAACTTTATTATAATATGTAATATATTCTAAAACATGAATAAATATTTGTTTTTATCTAACAATTATAAATTTGGCACTATGGGTGACTCATAATTATATAACATCAATTTTTTCACAGGCAAACACGTCTGACTTTTTTAATTGCGAATCGGTCGATTAAACAAAATTAATTTATTATAATGAGTAATCTTGATAAGACAAAAAATAAAATTTTTTTACTTTCAAAATTTTGCCGCCCTAAAAAATTTGCCGCCCTGGGCACTTGCCCCAACTGCCTAGTGTAAATCCACCGCTGCTCCTCTGTTCTGATAGCCCTAAAGGCTTTTACAGCGAAGCTGGCGGGAGCCTTGGAGGCCGAAATAGCGCTGGTAATTCGGTATTATATTTAAGTGGACTGTATTTTATTACAATTCTATTGAGAAATTAACGTGAGTCTTCTTCGAGCCATCAATGTGGCCTCAATGTGCCATATGATGCCAAAGACTAAATAATGACTATTAAAATAAAATTTCCTTGTCTCTTACTCCTCGGATCCAGCAACTCAACTTGCAGCTTGATTTACGTCGCTCGTAGCTCAGTAGAAGATTCTCCATCGAGAACCGAAGCCATTATGTACGACGCAATAATAGTTCTACGGGGTTTTCAGATTACAAAGTCTTCTTCACTTCTTCGTAGTGGTAGAACGCGTCTTATGTAACATAATTAATTATGGTATTTCTTTTGTAATCTTAAGTTTTCGCAGATACTAGAAAAGCAGGCCTATATCTCCAATATATTGGATCGGAACCAATAGTCCCTCTCCCCTCTGGTTGACCCACATCAGTCATAAGGCAGCACACCACGGAGCTACATAATAAATACTGGACGGAGATGAGTGGATGCAGACAAGCAAAAGAGGCTCTACCATGCATAGATCAGAGGCTCTCTCGTAAGCTGGTGAAACTCACACGATCAAGATTACGTAAGATAACTCATGTAATAACGGGTCACGGCCCCTTTAACAAACATCTGTTTAATATAGGTGTCACTGACAGTCCCCTGTGCAGGGCTTGCATGGAGATAGAAGAAACGGCCACACACCTCATCCTGGAGTGCTGCGGTGTGGCCACATACCGGGCCAAACACCTGGGGTCACCGAGGACTCTCCCCGAGGTCATGGGTGACATCAGAGGTTTGAGTAACTTACTTGAGGAGTTGGAATGGCAAGATTAGCAACTCAACCCTATGACGCAAAATAGGCGCATAGCAGTCGTCGAGTTGCGGAAAGTAGCCCGTGAATACCTATACCTACCTATCTCCAATATAACGCATTGACATCAAAATGCTTTTATCACACAAATTTGGTTCGAAGAATGTCGGTTCCTTTGAGCAATTCCTTGGCAAATTAATTAGCTTACAAGTAGTTAAGTAACTTATTTCAGTACCTCCTTATTTGTTATTGCGCCGACGAAGTATTTTATCTAGGTATTCTATTATATGTGTTATTTTTAAAACAATATTGAAACTAACTGAAATGTAAAATATATTTATAACTATACATTTATTAAAATGTTTAATACAACACTATTTCTTGAATTTACAAACGGCAATAATATTTGAATGAATAAACCGGTTTTCACGCGGTTGGCGGTATTCGACGCCTTGAGCCACATAAAGATTCGTTGAGTTTCAATTGTTCGAACTCGGAATTCCGAAGTGATTCCGAAAAAAATTATTTTTTTGGTTTTCTTTCATCAACGATAACTAAACCAGATATAAATTTTTTTTTTTTTTTAAATCTGCCGGTACGAATAGGTCCGAATTGTAGGTATTCAAAATCTATGTTGGTCAAGCCCTTTCGAATGGCGCCAACCGCGATGAAATCGGTCGAGCTGTTCAAAAGTAGCAAGAGGTTTACATACACATACATAAATAAATACAGACGTACGGGCACCATCGCGGAAATTTTTCGAAAAACGGGGTAAAACCAATAACTTCCCAAATTTTCGAAAACTTTCAATTTTCTTAGTGGGATGTTAAAAACTCATCAACGCACGATTTTACTTCAATATTACAACATAGAAAATAGTTCTGACATCAATTTACAATCGTAGGGCTCACTTGGTGGTTATATCGCCCATCAAATTCGACCCCGAAATTTATCACATTAATTTGTAAACGTTTACAATAAAATTAGTCATCACTTTAAATCCAAGAATTACATTTTACTGTAATTGTAGCAAGTTTCAGTAACAATCAAATTTTAATATGATTATGAGATGAGCAAGCGCACCCACGCGCACGATAATAGGGTGACCATCAGTTGGGCACAAACAAATAAATTACACGAAAGTTAAATTAAGTTGTGGTACTCATAATCTAGCCGGCATCCTGTGCAAAGGAGCCTCCCACTAGTATCTTATCATGTTCCTTTCAAGCCTGACGTATTTCTATTACGAATAAATTCAAGGTTGGTTTCTATGATTGGTTAGAAATCTAAAGTTGTGTTATAATACTCGTAATATATAAATGTGTATATCAAAAGTCTATAACTTCATTAACTAAAGAATACAAAGGCGTCATTTTGAAAACGAGCAACCTTGTGAGTAAAACATACTTTTCATATGTTAATGAGTAGCTCCTGCGGATCAAACAGTATCAATATGTCTCCATTTAGCGTGACAATATATAACCTGGAACCAGAGGTGGGGTAACATACCCCACCTCTGGTTCCAAAAAAATCATGCAAAATTTGAATTAAATCTATTAAGTTGTCGTTTTTTTATGCCCGGACATATACATATACAAAGAAACAGACAGTCTAAAATTCGATAGTGTACTTTCTTTGAATCGGTATTGTTTTCTAAAAAATAAATTCAAATATACTTAGTTACCTAGCTTGTTACGATTTTATTACATGTGTAGAAGGGGGTTGGTAATTTAAACGCACTTAAAATTGAAATATATGTATTTTACAGTTTCCACTAACAATTCATAATGGTTCACTACAATTTGGACACGTTACCCCTTACAATTCACAATAAGAAATGTTCCCTCGAAAAAAAAAAATCAAATTCAAATTCAAAATATTTGGTATTAAAATATATATACAAAATTACTTAAATCTACTTATTAAAGCAATTTACAATTAAGCCTTATGTATGCAGGTATCAGAAAACTTATTTCTACAACCCTATCTACGTATTGAGGGATAAAACTTTATTATGCTTAAAAACTAATACATGAGGTTTGTGGGGGGGAAATCCAGGAAACTCGGAAAACCTGGCTATTTGCTATTGAATGTTCCCTCGAACTGAGGGCTCTGGCTTATATAGGGCACGACCGACTACCGTAATGATGCTACCAACAGTAGTGCCAACTAACTTACACGAATCAAATTAACTAAAGATCTGAATATAATATGCTATTATAGTTATTTCCAATTATTGTAATAATTACATTAAATAGTATTTAAATTTTAACAGTAGTTAAATGAATTATTAATTGGGATATCTTATGACAGTTCATGACGTTGGTAGCGCTTGTTAACACATCAAGCTGACACATGTATAATAATAGATTAGATATTATTACAGAAATGATATGGACCCTATTCAACAAAGCACGACGTGATTCGTGAACCAATCAATAGAATAATCATTGCACATTTCAACAATTATTATTCTATAGTTTTGCACTCAAATGAGTCGATAAAATATTGCACTTCTATTAAAGTTAAATCATTCAACGAGATAATAATATTACAATTATTTAGTCTGTATTTTGTGAATTCTGTTTTGGAATTCTCATTTCGTGTGTTTTTATATTTCAAAAAGCGGCCAAGTGCGAGTCGGACTCGCCAATGAAGGGTTCCGTATCAGCAAGTAAGTTCTTGTAGTTCGTTGTAACTTTGATCGATGTTTTAATAATAGTGTATTTTTTTCAATAAAGTTATTGATAATACGATTTATGACGTATTAAAAAAAACTACTTACTAGATCTCGTTCAAACCAATTTTCGGCGGAGGTTTGCATGGTAATGTACATTATATATTTTTTTAGTTATATCATTCTCTCATATATCAAGGAAGTTATAGGGGGAGGGGGACATATTTTACCACTTTGGAAAAAACTCGCGTAAACTATTCAGTTTATAAAAAAATGATATTAGAAACCTCAATATCATTTTTTAAAGATCTATCCATAGAAACCCTATACGTATGGGTTTGATGAAAAAAAAATTTGAGTTTCCGTTGGAAGTATAGGTAATTTATTGTTTTTTTTTTCTATTTTTGTGTGAAAATCTTAATGCGGTTCACAGAATACATCTACTTACCAAGTTTCAACAGTATAGTTCTTATAGTTTCGGAAAAAAGTGGCTGTAACATACGGACGGACAGACAGACAGGCATGACTATAAGGGTTCCGTTTTTTGCTATTTGGCTTACAAATATAGCTTACAAATTAGTTTCTTGATATTAAGCAAGTATTAAATATTTGGCAATAGACATTAGTACATTTTTATGAGTTTAAGTGACGAGACGACCACCTGATGCAGATGGTAGGTACACGTTCAAACCCATTACAATTAGGGTTGCGAGCCCTACTGTGTAATATAGTTATCCTACTATTTAAGGTATCTCCACTGACCTCTAGTAGGTATATCCCTGGATTGGCAGCTGTCAAAGTGCTTTTGTGGCTGTTTGATATCGCCATTTTGGCGCTGTTGGCCATGTAGTGAGAGTCTGCGGTACTAAATCCAGTGGTGACAGCCTCAACAAACATCAATAGATGTTGGGAAACTAGTTACAATAATAATTGTGTACTTCATTACGTTAATTCTTGAAGTATAAATAACACGGAAAACTAACGAAATTAATTCATAATGCAAAAATAGTTCAGAGTATTGTATGTTCCTTCACAGCCATTTGTATTATCATCATCTTCAGTCTTCATACTTTCTATAATAAACAAAGTTAAAAGATGAGCGCAATAAAGACAGCACAGTAACTTAAAATTAGATTGTATTGATAGTTCCTTAATAAAACCCTATCAATAACGGGACAGATGGCCGTTGGGGCAATCGAGTTTTCGAATGATGACCGGTACATACCGGTAGACGCAGTGTTGGTAGGACCCCCACAAGATGGACCGACGATTTGGTCATAATCGCCGGAATACGTTCGACGAGGGCAGCGCAGGACCGATCGTTGCGAAAATCTTTTGGGGAGGTCTTTGTCCAGCAGTAGAAGTCTTCCGGCTTATGATAATGATTCTGAATGGCATCGCTGTTGCGCTCGTTTTTGTAGATGTTAAGTATCTTTAGCCCATTTATTTCAGTAACTACGGCGCCGGAGCACAAATCTGGCACATTACTTCTTGCCTGCGACAACTGCTGGCAGCTATATCACGGCTTCGCACGGATATGCCACATGAAGTGGAAGAACCTTTTTTTGAAGTAAAAAAGGAACGAGAAGCGCAGAAGGTCCCGGGTTCGAATCCCGGTAGGTGTAAGCATTTATATGATGAATATGGATGTTTGTTTCCGAGTCATGGATGTTTAAATGTATTTTTGTATGTTTATATGAGTTTATGTATGTTTAAGTATATTGTATTAAATATATCATTGTCTTGTAACCCATAACACAGTCTATATTAAATGCTTAACTTGGGGCAAGATAATTTGTGTAAAAAGTGTGTCAATATTATATTATATTATTACAATGCATGTTGAAAAACCCAAAAATTCTGAGCGGCGCTACAAATGCGCTCGTCACCTTGAGACATAAGATGTTAAGTCTCATTTCATTCAGACCAAAACACAGTAATGCTTACACATTACTGTTTCACGGCAGAAAAAGGCGTCGTTGTGGCACCCATAATCTAGCCGGCATCCGGTGCAAAGAAGCCTTCCACTGGTAAAACCTTAAATATTGTAAATGTAACTTAATTTTACTGAAAGAAGTTTTTATCTTTTTAATTATACGTGTAATTATAATCTTTAAAAAGTATTTTTATTTAAATGTTTCATTTCATCATTCATGTTTCATCGAAACATTCAAAGAAAACACTAAATGCTATTTATTTATTAAAGGAAATTACAATATAAAACTATGACTAACTATTGAGTTATTTTGTATTTATTCGCGCTGCTGGGCAAAGGCCTTGAGACAAGTTCCTCAATTCGTCCTTTATCTGCTGTGTTGGCTATAGCACTCCTTAATAAGTTTCTAGCTGGTCTCTCCATCTCGTACTAGGTCTTCCTCTTCTTCTCTTGATATCAAAAGGAGGTCTTCCTCTACTTACCCTTGACATGAGGTCTGCCCAATTAAATTTTGCTGTTTTTGTAAATCTTATAATAATTTTGAATTAAAAATCTTTTTTTGCCTTATTTTATTCTTCGTTACTATATAGGGTTTCGTATCCAAAGGGTAAAAACGAAACCCTATAACTGAGATTCCACTGTCCATCCGCCTGTCTGTCTGTCTGTGACAGTTGTGTTTTTCTGTTGCCGCTACAACAACAAACTAAAAAACAGAATAAAATAAATATCTAAGAGGACTCCCGTTTTTTGCCGTTTTTATAGAGTTTGACTCGCACTTGGCCGGTTTTTCTTTTAATTTAATATTAAGTTAGTTAATATAATATAGATAAATGACGACTAAATAAACAGTTACAGAAATTGTTTTGTTTTCAGAGTTGCTTGGAATTCATTCTTAGTTTACAAAATTATAAATTATTAACAAATTAAAAAAGATAACACAAAACGAACGAAGAGGTTGATGCACGGATTAATTAGGAACTTATCCAGTATTTGTATAATGCCACCCACACGTTTCATCTTACAGCGCCATCTCTTGGCGAGGCGGGGCGCGTCACGAGCGACTCCGCTGATTGAGCGATGAACTGACTCTGTGTCGATCACAACCTTATTATTATAGGTTATCCATCCTTATCCCGTATACATGGTGTTTTTAGTTTGATTATACTTATCTAAAATTTTATAAATAGCTAGTCAGGTAAAATTAAAATAACTATCAATGCCTATAATAAGTATTCAATCGCAAGTTCAAATTGAGAATAATTATTTAATAAGATTATAAATGTCCTGCTTTTGGCATTACAATAACCGTTTATGCAACGTTTTGGGGAGTCAGCTCTTTTTTAAATCCATGTATGGGATGACGTGCTGTGATTTATAAATTAGTATTTCTGTGACAGATGTGCAAGTATACATTTTAATATCGTTTTGGAAATTTTGTTTGAAATATTAAATCCAGATTCAAGCTGACATTATATCTGGGCTCAGATCATTTATACTTCTACATAGACTATGAAAGCTGTGAAAACGTCGAAAAAAGCTAAGTTAAACTTACCTATATTTCGAGCAATTCACACACACTATCACAAAGTGCCATAGAAATCGCGAGTGTAAGACGTAGCTTGTCACGCAAACTAATATTCCTAGCCTGTTTTAATCGGTTGTCTAACAGTAAGAGACTAGACGTAAAAATTATCTAAGTATCGAGGTTATGCCTAAACAAACGGTCGTAAAGTAATAAATAATTAAACACAGCCTCATGTTTTGTGATACTTAAATTTATTATAATTTTGGCTTGTAATTAGATTTACAGCTGATAAATAAAAATAGTAACTCACTAATGTACTAGGTTAAAAAAAATGCGAACTTATGTGTGTGTAATTCTTGATAATTATTTAATATTAAAATATTTTAAGTTTAGAATAAGTGAACTCGCTATTACTCACATAAACACATAAGTTTCATGAGGCTTAAATTGTTTTGTAGTTTGTTTCTTGTATAATTTGAACAACAAAAAAAAATCCTCTGGTGGTGCAGGGGAGCTTTAGCAGCGGTGGTGATTTACCACCACGAGACCCGTAGGCTATTCGCTTCTCAATCTGTGTTAGTTTATTTCTCAGAATGCTACCCCTTTTTCAGTGTTTTATAGGTATATTCGGCTTCTAGCATTGTTCAAAATAGAAAGCACATACTTACGAACATATATTTCGGAGTGAGCTAACGCTTATCCAATAAATCAATTAAACATTACGAGGCACCCTGTATAAGTGTTATCCGTTAAGACATGTTTTGCAAGCATTTATTAATAACATGAGGAAAGCTGAACCGAATCTGATCAAAAACTAACAGTGGGAGTGCTTCGATGAGTGTACACTTACGTACAAAATATAGTTAAATAGTTTAATAAATATTAATAACAACATACGCAAATGCTGTTGTTTATCAACTCCTTCAACACAATACATACTTTAAATTTACAGTTTAAACTATAAGTAATAATTTCAGATGGAATTTAAAATGAAATTAGAGTCATTTTAAATAAATGTTGCACTTTAAAGTACATTAGTATTTGAATTGTGAATACAACAAGAGAATCTTGGAATAATAAAATTGTCTGTTAAATATGTCTATATATACATAAATGTAATTGGAGTCATCCTTAACGAGACTGTTGTATTGAGAGCTGTTGAAGCTCAAATGAGATGCTTTACTGAGTGAATCATTATTTATAGGTTTGCGCGATTTTTTACGATGCTTTAAGGAGAGGAAGGTGCAAGAAACCTATTGATAGTCTTTTGAATCAATATTAACAATTTCATATGTCAATATACGAAATATACTACGAAAAATCAGTACTACTATGACGCTTTCAATAAGTGTGAGAAAAATCCATTAAAAATGTGGCAACTTATAAATAATTTAGCACATAATAAAATAAAAAAAAAACCTAATAACACCTGCAAAACTAGATACTCCTTCAGGCCAAATTACAGAAAGTAAAGATATTTGCGAATATTTTAATATATTTTTTTCTAATATTAGAGCTGAACTAGCTGGCCAAATTCAAAATATAAATATAATACCTACAGTTTTTATTGCATTACTAATAGGTTGACTACGACATTATCCTAACTAAAATTATTAACGCGAGTGTGAGTTTGTTTGTTTGTAATGTTTTAACCCTTAACTATTCAACCAATTATCACGAAATTATACATATTCGGAGATATTACAGAAAAGGACATTTTATCCCGAAATATCACAAGTTCCTGCGAGACTGAGATATGAATTTAGTTAAGGGGAGTTTTAGCTGTTTGACCTGATCCCTGCCAGCCAATACCAATTTAGCTTAATTTTTAGTCTCACCATCTGGATGTACCTATGGCTTTCTTACACAGTGACCTTTTTAAGGAACTTTTAATCACATACCTTTTAATCCTTGGAATTAACTTTCTTAAGCAGTGTTCCCAGGACAATGTCACATGGGTACCTTAAAAAAAACGCACGTACACTTAATTAACTAACACATCTAAAAGATAGATATTCCCCTAGTATTACACGAGAATGTAATCGGCGGTTACCACTTCCTATCAGGAGGTAGGCTCTTTTTCTCAAAAATATTGGTTTGAATTTATATTTTTGCAGTTATAATGCAGCTACGATCTTATTTTGTTAAAATAACTAATAAAATATAGTGACCATAAGTAATTGTTAATAATTTTTTAGATAAGTCGAAATAAAATCAAATTCAAAAACTTATATAGCGCAGATACTATGGTTTACATTTCACATCCACGTCATAGAAATAGTAAAAAAGATTTATTAATCCTAGAAATAAACATTTTGATGACGACTGTACCATAAACAAACATTGCTTCCCTATATCACAACACCGACATCTTGTGCTCTAAGTCTTCGACATTACAAAAATTAAGTGCTCATAGTATGAATACTACCTTACATAGTTTATTGAAATATGTTATGATAAAGTATAATAATTATAGACAGTTTATTTATCAGCCTAAAGAAAGTTTATTTCGTCTCGCGTTGCATATTTTGAAATAATAGGGCAGTCATTACCACAGTTCATTACTCATTAGTAAACAGGTGTTAATTCAAAAAGTCCTAATTATGTTTTTTAAATGTCAGAGCAAAGGTTACAATTTTTTTTAGAGAAACAGGAGAGGCGGAGAACCAATGACTTACAATACACCAGCGTATAGAAAAAGCTTGCGAAAGAGAAGAACATCTCTAACAGAGATAGATCAAGATAGAGAAGGAAAGCAAATCATTTCTTTTTCGTTTATTTAAGGTCGCTTTTTAACAACAAGGTCATTAGCGACCGCGGTGTTTTACAATTATTTATCTAATATATAAAATTCTCGTGTCATGGTGTTAAACTTTGAACTCCTCCGAAACGGCTTGACCGATTCTCATGAAATTTTGAGTGCATATTGGGTAGGTCTGAGAATCGGACAACATCTATTTTTCATCCCCCTAAATGTTAAGGGAATTTCACACACACATCACATCACATCACACGATTTTTATTTTTATTTTTTTTACATTTTTTTTTAAATTTGTTTGATTATGAGTCACCATTGAAAAATACATACAACTTCAAATTTTCACCCATCTACGATCAACAGTTACTTTTGTATCGCGATTTTAATATCGGCAATACAACGTTTGCTGGGTCAGCTAGTATTTATATAAATCTATAATTTTAAAAATTCTAGTGTTCTTATACATCCATCTTGATTTAAACAATCTTTAATACTATTCGGATGATTTCCGTTAATTTTTACATTAGAATAAGAATTACAATCAACTAACAGGTGTAACACAGTTAAGTCTAGTCCACATTTGTAAAATTCCTTCCTTTCAGATTTCGTAATTAAATGAATATGAGTTAAATTTGTATGTCAAATACGGACTCTAGTAATGGCTACTTGGCCATTTCTAAATGGGAAAGAGTAGGTGGTTTTACAAAAATAGAATTTCGTATCTGCATGAGATTGCTTGTCTTTTCTGAGGTTTTTCCAATAAATATAGCAAAGTTTTCTAACTTCTTGATGAAACTTTTAATTTCAGATTGACTTGCTTTGACTGATTGATCAATTTTACTATTACTAGTTGCGATTTTAGCTTCACTATCTGCCTTCTCATTTCCGATTATCCCTCGGTGGAGCAAATCATTTATATATTACCGATTTACTTTTACTGATTTTGATTGTCAAGTCGTAAGCAGTCAGCCACGCTCGGCTATGAGTATTAAAGTTTTTTTTTTATGGAATAGGAGGACAAACGAGCGTACGGGACACCTGGTGTTAATAATAATTATTAATTTTTAGTATTAATTAGCTTCTTTAGTATTTTGTATAATAAACTAGAGTACGACGATTGAGCCTTGCTCGGATTTTTAAGAAAGTACAAAACTTGAACAAAAAAAATCTAATAGGACATCTGGATTCGAAACAGGGTCTTCTGCTTTCCGGATCACCCAATGTCCCATCTGAGCTATTATAGTCTTATATATCTTGACGACCTGTATAGCCG
Organism: Leptidea juvernica; assembly: GCA_949711755.1. Classification (NCBI taxonomy): domain Eukaryota; kingdom Metazoa; phylum Arthropoda; class Insecta; order Lepidoptera; family Pieridae; genus Leptidea; species Leptidea juvernica. Next base: position 13,127,653 of record CATIXQ010000012.1, on the reverse strand, counting down.
AGTGGTTAGCGATCCTACCTACTAAGCTAGAGGTCCCGGGTTCGAATCCCGGTAGGTGCAAGCATTTATATAATGAATATGGATGTTTGTTTCCGAGTCATGGATGTTTAAATGTATTTATGTATGTTTAAGTAAGTATATTGTATTAAATATATCATTGTCTTGTAACCCATAACACAGGCTATATATATGCTAAACTTGGGGCAAGATAATTTGTGTAAAAAGTGTGTCAATATTATATAGTGGCGAAATTTACCTTTGTATTCTAATGTTGTTGTAGCAGTTTCTCATTAAAACACGGATAAAAATACATTTTTTAAAAATGAAACCTAGCTAGATCGATTTCTCGCCCCCGAAACTACCTATATACTAAATTTTATTAAACTCGCTGGAGCCGTTTCCGAGATCCAGATTATTCAAGAATTGCTCGCTTAAAGATAATTTAAGATAACTGGCAGCTAAGGCCTAGCGCATACACACAACTTTTAATTGAACAACTGCTTTATTGTGTATCATATTATGTTTAAAAGAATATATTAAAGAGCACATACTGTCAACTCGATAGTTGCTCGACAAAAAACTCGAAAGGCATAAAAGGCATAAAAATGCATAAAAGGCATTTATTTTCTCAAGATTGATTCCTTTAGAATTCTTTTTGATGTCATTTCTAATAACTACTAGATACTACTACCGCTTCGGAAACAAATGGCGTTCTGAGAGAGAAGAAGCGGCGCAAGAAACTCTTAAACTCGGCGCAAAAAGCTTAATCGATTTGCTTTTGATATAAAAGTTGGACAACTATCGATCAAGCACTCAATTTGTAAATTACGTGTTGTTGTACTTTATTTTGTACTATTCGTGATTTCTACTCAACTAAACAGTTAAACCGCAACTAAAAAGTTGATCCGCGACACCGCGACTGCCAGTCTCGTATAAGTATGTGAAGCTTAGAATGTACCGTATTTATTTATTTATTTATTGGTAATCAACAGCGTTACAGTAAACGTTAATAAACAATAATATATAACATAATTCTTAAGGCCATTATAGATTACTCATATTGACAATATTATTTTACAATAGTTTTACAACAAGATATATTACAGAACAACTGCCTCTTGTTTTTTTTTTTTTTCATGGAATAGGAGGACAAACGAGCGTACGGGTCACCTGGTGTTAAGTGATCACCGCCGCCCACACTCTCCTGCAACACCAGAGGAATCACTAGAGCGTTGCCGGCCTTTAAGGAAGGTGTACGCGCTTTTCTTGAAGGTACCCATGTCGTATCGTCCCGAAAACACCGCACAATGAAGCTCATTCCACAGCTTCGTGGTACGAGGAAGAAAGCTCCTTGAAAACCGCACTGTGGAGGACCGCCACACATCCAGATGGTGGGGATGATATCGTAACTTGTGGCGTGTCGTGCGAAGAAGAAATTCGGCGGCAGGAATCAGGTTGAACAGCTCCTCGGAACACTCCCCGTGATAAATGCGGTAGAAGACACACAATGAAGCGACGTCTCTACGCAACGCCAAGTGATCCAGCCGTTCACAGAGTACTGGGTCCCCGACAATTCGAGCTGCTCTGCGTTGCACGCGGTCAAATGGATCGAGCTGATACTGGGGTGCGCCAGACCAGAGATGACAGCAATACTCCATGTGAGGCCGGACCTGCGCTTTGTAGAGCGCTAGAATGTGGGCCGGCTTGAAGTATTGCCGTGCTCTATTTATGACGCCCAGTTTTTTTGAAGCCAGTTTGGCTTTGCCCTCCAGACGGCCACGAAATTGGCAATTGCTCGAGATTTCGAGACCCAGTATTCCGATACTAGGCGAGGCTTTAAGGGAAGTGTTCTCGAAGAGCGGTGATACGGCAAATGGGGTTTTTTTAGTGGTAAACGCGCAAACTTGAGTCTTCTGGGGGTTAAATTGGACAAGGTTCAACTTACCCCATTCCGCGACCTTCTCGAGACTCGATAGAAGACACAAGTTTTCCCGGCACTGGTCGACGTTTTCCCGAGAGAGACCTGCATGGCCCGTGTATACGGCATCACTAGTGCT
>CATIXQ010000012.1:13077462-13124218 GCA_949711755.1 Leptidea juvernica | reverse complement strand
TAATTGACCGAGTCTACGTATAGATCTCTACCATTGTAAGATATTCTTTTCTGACTTATATATAACTTATACAAACTATTGATTAAATTGAACTTGTACCTTTTGCTTACGGTACACACGGACGCATACCTCCAGTTTGGATTCAGGACTCCTTCATCGAAAAACGACAACCCATCCCCAAAGTCGGAGGAGGGGGCTCTCAACGTTAGACGCAGCAAAGGCGAGTGGGAAGCAGCAAACGCTGATCTTACGCCATTACTGACATGCATGACAAAGCAGGCTGGCCCTGCTACAAACCCGAAAGCTCGGCTAACTCCATCGCAGGACGCTGCAGCCGGAGCCAGACTTGGACCATCAACTGTAACCCACAGTGCACAAAAATTAAAGTACGCGGACCGTATGCTGAGCCGAGTCCTCACAGCAGTCGCAGTGTTGACAGGCGGGGCTCGGTTCCCTCCTAGCGACGGAATGCAGGTACTTTCTGAAGTCGGACGATGCGGGTAAATATCACCCTGATGGCCTCTTCCCCGAGGTTCTCTGGTGAAATGCCCTGCAAAGATCCCGGAGAACCTCTCAAAAAGGGGAACTCTCTGCTTTCGAGGAGGTTTTAGTGGGTATTACCAAACTTGGCCAACTTCTAGCTATGTAGAAGATGGTCTAAGTGATTGAGTCCCACACTCCCTGTGCCACATAGTGCACGGGGGTAGTACGTAAAAGTATTTCCTCCTCGTTAAAAAAAAAAAGGTTAGGTTAGGTTCGGACCGCCTCAGGGAACTGTTCGACGCGAGCCTGGTGTTCTGACGGTTTCCTGACTGCTGGAAGAGTGGGAAGCTGGTTCTCTTGTCGAAGCTGGGGCGGCTTGCAGACTCGGTCGCAGCCTACAGGCCCATAGTGTTGCTGGATGAGGCGGGTATATTGTTTGAGACGGCTGGTTGAAGTTACCAAGAGCAGCTTTCGACAACGACCAGAACTTGCGTGTTCCGGTCGGGTAACTGGAAAGCTGCTCGCCAATTTTGACGACGTGCTTCGATTTCGCACGGGCGATTTGCCGCTTTCTTTCAAAAATCTGGAGGCACGGTTATATTTCCTTTTCAGAACTTTGCAGTTCGGATCCTTTTTGCAGTCAGATGCTGCTTTAACTGACGCATCGAACCAGGGCTGTGATCTGCCACCGATCGGTACTACAGAGCTTGGTAAAAAAATATCCATGCCCTGCAGTATCACATCGGCTACTGCAACGGCGCAGGCACTAGGATCATCCGAAAGGAAACAAACCCTGCGCCAAGGGTAGGATGCAAAAAAGGAACGCATCCTATCCCAATCTGCTGACTTGTAGTGCCAAACGCGGCGGGTCGCTGGTGGTCTGCGACGTTGGTGTCGGATAGGCACTACACTCCTGACCAGGCAATGGTCGGACGTTCCGAGAGGGGCGTTGACAGAGACCTGGTAACCATCGGGATGTGTTGTCAGCAGAAGATCTAATAAGGACGGCATGTGGCTATCCACATCCGGGAGCCGCGTCGGCGACTCAACCAATTGGGACAGACCATACGCCAATGCAAAATTATGCACAGATCGCCCTGCGTAGTCTGTGGTACGTGATCCAAGCCATTCGGCATTGTGCCCGTTGAAATCACCCAAGACTACGATTTCAGCGGAGGGGATCTGAGCAAGCACGTCATCAAATGCCGCTTGAACGCAGCCCATGAGGTGATCCGTTTCTGCGTTACCACTATGGGACCTGTAGACACACGCATAGATGCGGACGCGGTCCTCTAAATCTACGCGGATCCAGAGAGTAGACAGGCCCCTACCCTCAAAATTGCCGAGACGGCGACAGCAGATATCCTCCCTAACGTACACACATACCCCGGCATGAGGCATGAAATTATGCTCAATTTTGTACCCGGGGTACGTTAAATATGACGTATCGCTAGGTCGAGATATCTGCGTCTCCGTAAGGAAACACAAGGCCGGCTGCGCCGTCTCAAGGTGGTGGTGGACGGCGTTTAAGTTGGAGTGAATTCCCCGGATGTTACAAAAGTCCACATTAAGCGTGGAGCGGGGTGCCGTGGTGTTGCTGCCCTGTTTGTCCTGTGACATACGCGGTACTGTGCCCTCCCCAGAATACGAGGGGCAGCCCGAGCACGAATGCTCGGGGAGGGATTCTCCGGCTCTACAAGAGCCGGTACCCTCCTGGGGTAATTTCTTTTTTAGGACCGCTGTCATATTTTGTTGGGGGGGGGGGGGGGAGGGGCCCCCGGTCCCCGACACTAACCTATGCGAAACATAGCGGCACTAGGCCGCTACTTCACGCCGGTATTCTGTGCGAGTGTGGTAAGTAACCCGGACGAGTCTGGCCCGATTGTGCTGACGTCATAAGACAGCAGCGTGACTCTCCCACTTTCAAAAAGCCCGTAGTCGCCTCTTAGGACACCCTTGGACCTGGGACTACCCTATTCTTTTTACGCCCCGGGGCAGCACAGGTGTTTCTTATTTACTGTGTGTATGTTTGTGTGTGGGTGTGAAAGCGTATGTGAGTGGTTAGTAGATAACAATATGTATATATTTTAAACAAATGAGTAAGGCACTGCTTTAGACTGGTGTAATTTAATAATTTCACGCTTCAATTTATCCTTTTCTATCATGAAGATATCTAGAATATCATAGTTATTATTGTAATTATTTTGATTCCTGCAAATAATCGAGTTTTTATAATAGTTCGTTGAATAGTTAGTATGAAATATTCCACTAGATAATCTATCACTGAGTGCAGGATGTATACAGGTATCTTCTTTTTTATCTCTCTTAAAATTTCTATAGAGCAAAGCACAAACTAAAACTTTCTTGTTAATTGATATTGTTTGTAAACTCCTTGACTCGAGCGTTGCTGAATAAAGACTGGTCGATTTGAGGAGATATAAAAATCGATTGTATGCGCACTTATATTTGCCGGATAGTCGACTTTACCGAAAAAAATTCTGAGTGGCACTACAACTGCGCTCGTCACCTTGAGATATAAGATGTTAAATCTCATTTGCCCAGTAATTTCACTAGCTACGGCGCCCTAGAGACCGAAACACAGTAATGCGTCCTGTTGCGTCAGTACGGCTTGCAGTTTCATTACCGTTAGGTACGTATCGTGATCTTTTCGTACTATCACTGCTTTGTTGTTGAAGATTTCATTTATATACTTTTGTTGTAAATAGTAGTGATATATACCTGACCAGTTTGCTAGGAATATGCATGCTCTCGTGTATAGGTGTATCATCATCATCGTCAGCCGGAAGACGTCCACTGCTGGGCAAAGGCCTCCCCCAAAGATTTCCACGACGATCGGTGCTGCGCTGCCCTCATCCAACGTATTCCGGCGATCTTGACTAGATCGTTGGTCCATCTTGTGGGAGGCCTACCAACACTACGTCTTCCGGTACGTGATCGCTATTCGAAGACTTTACTGCCCCAACGGCCCTCTGTCCGTCTCCCACCTTGAACGGCTCCATGAATTCTCAGCTGAGGTTAAGTATCTGGGAGTCACATTCGACCAGAAACTCACATGGAACTCTCACATCGACAAAGCCATAAAAAAGGCCAAAACGACCTTGGGTGTATGTCGACGTCTGGTAGGGAGACATTGGGGAATGCGCCCAAAGATCCTCCTATTCACAGCAATTGTGAGACCAACAATCACATACGCCTCCATTGTGTGGTGAAACAAAGCCAGCCAGAAAAAAACTGCAGACAGACTAAATAGCCTGCAGAGACTTGCCTGTATGTTGGTAAGAGGGGCCATGACGTCTACTCCTGGTGCGGCCATTGAAGCAATGCTAAACCTAACGCCTCTTCCACTGTTCATACAGCAAGAGGCGAAGGCGAGTATGCTGAGGGCAATCGCCCAGGGGGGTTCATGTAACTGGAAGTCGCAAACGCTTAGGACTTTAGAAGACTTAGTTCTGCGAGACCACATATTAGGCATGTTACCTGATCAAATGACTCCACAATTAATGTCTGTTCAACACTATATCGTGGAACTACCTTCCAGGGACGACTGGATGAACAACAAAGTCTCGTGGAAGGACGGGACCCTCATGTGGTTCACCGATGGGTCCAAAATGGAAAATGAAGTTGGCTGTGGGGTCTATGGAGAACGCCCCAGGCTTAAATCCAGCACAACAAACACTGGGGAGCTTTACCTCCATATTTCAAGCAGAGGTGTACGCCATCTTGGAATGCGCGGAAACCAATATCCAAAAAGGCTACTTCAATCATAACATATACATTCTCTCTGATAGTCAGGCAGCATTGTTGGCTTAAGATAGCCAATAATTGCGTTGAATGCCTGAATTCATTAGGCATGAAGATCAGAGTGATTCTCAGATGGGTCCCAGGGCATGCAAGAATCATAGGCAATGAGATGGCCGATGAGCTCGAAAGAGCTGGGGCTAAAGCAGGATGCTAACCGGGCCCTGTCGCCTAAACAAGCACCTCAGTGTGGTCGGCATCAAAAGCGACAAAACTTGCAGATTCTGCCTTGAGAATGATGAAACGCCTATTCATCTACTCTGCGACTGCGGTCCACTAATGCATAAGCGTAACACAATCTTTGGCGACAACTTCGTGCCACCAGATAGTGTTTGCAACACTCGCGTCAAGGAGATACTGTGATTCGTAAAGGCGGCAGGGCTTGACGACGACTTTTAGTATGAGTGTCGAACACAATAGTTCAACTTTGGACGCGGTGTTACTAGGAATCTTTAGGACTAGGAAATAGCCACCCTCTTCAAATAATAATAATAATAATAATCTGTCCGTCGAACTATGTGCCCTGCCCACTGCCACTTCAGTTTCGCAATCATTTTAACTATATCGGTAGCTTTGGTTGATTCGATCTCGCGATGAAACTAAAAGCATAGCCCTCTCCATTGCCCTCTGAGCGACCATGAGCTTTCTCATAAGTGTATAAACCCTTTATATACTTGATAGGATTGCTTCTCAATAAAAAAGGGTAACGAAAAGTTATGCTTTAAAATTAAAATATAATTTAATACTACGATACAATGTATTTATACATTGATAATACTGATGTCGATGAAGTACATACTTAAATTATTCTATTTCATAATTATTAAGTTGGATATGTAGGTAGATTTTCTCAAAATCAGCTTGACATCCACATTCGCGCAAAACCAACAGAATAACGAAAACATTATTAAAAAAGATAAAATTTTAATAACACTAGTAAAACAGGGCTCACAATATCAGTTAACAACGGATAGTTTAGAATTTAGATCGTTGGTCACATCTTTACATATATATATAGGTACTATGACAGAGTCACATGGGATGTACCTCTTTCATTTTAATCAATAACTTAATATCGGGCTTATAACTTTGCTATTAAAAAAGGAGACGGCGTTACAAATTTTAGTTAGTATACCTTGCTTATACCAATGACGTTCTATACATAAACGTCATTGGCTTATTCTATCAAAAAGTCGGTGCGGGCGACTATCTAGATAAAATATATAGGTAGTAAAAGTTTTACCGATAAGCAGAGGGAACAGCAATGCACATTCATTGCTCCTGCGCACCACTAATGCACAATTGAAGTATCCACTTCATCTAACCAGAAGATATAGTCCAACTCTCTACATCATCACTACATTCAAAGGCATCTGAAATTCACTGTTGTTCACATTCAGATTCACAACGAACGTAAAGTTAGGGTTGCTACACAGAACACTGGTTGCCAATTCATTCAGGAAGTATGTCCCATTTCCGATCGGGTAGATACAGAGTACAGATATAAGAGTAATAAATAGTATTAATTATTAAAAAATTAAAAACAGTGGTTTTGCCTTCAACAACTTATCACAATCTACCAAAGAGAATTTAAACACTACATTCACAATCTACAACAGTGTCTTTTTTTATGACTGACTTCAATTTGGGTACCGGTGTATTTATTATAAAGTTCATTAAAGAGAATATTGACATTTTTATATTCTGTTAGTGCGCGTGACTGGCATGTGCCATACACGGACGAGTAAAAAGTGTTTTTTTACTAGTCATTCATGTAAAAAGAGTATTTTAGCGTCATCCACTAGTGTTGTAGATTATAAACTACTCCTGTAGGAAATAAAATTCTATTTTAGAACAGTGCGATCTATATTTAAGAGATGGGGAAAAGTTTTGGGAGGAAATTACTTTGTCAGGGATAGAAATGATTATAGGAAAATGCTCACTATCATGGGAATTTTGTAAGATATTCCAAGAAAAGACAGGAGCCAGACAGGGAGAACATAAGGTGAGATCATTTGCACTCTTGTAATTCTGAAAAGGTGCGGGTTGAAGGGCCATCATTCATAATGCAGAGGTTGATTTCATCGAATACATCCAACAGAAAAAGGACAAAATAGTCAGTATGACTTGGGTCCCATGAAGGATGATGAGCATTAAAGTGTCCCAATATAATAATAGGAGGAGGAATAGAAGTTATCAAAAGGAGAATATCTGCAATCATAGTTGACTGGGGATGAGGCACGTAGGTTGAGACCAAAGAGATATTCATTACCTTTGCTGCAACAATATCTATACCTGGATGACGATTAGGAAGGATAATTGGGGAAAAGGGAAGGATGCGTCTTATCAATATGGCGCAGCCCGCACCAACACTTTATGCTCTATCATCACTAAGGCATATATAGCCGGGGATCCTGAAGTGTGCTCCAGGGACCAGCCATGTCACAGAGATGGCGCGGCACAAAAAAGATGTTTATTAATTAGGTGTATACGTCTGGGTTTCTTAGGACGTAGGCTTCTGGTGTTCCGATGAAGAATGGATACTGGGGCCATGAATTTTACCAATGGACAAGATTTGTGACAGTCGATGGGCAACGTTAGACGGTTGGCTAAGATTGTTCTTAGTTATCAAAGATAGTAAAATAGACAGGAGGACCTTCAAAAGGTTATTAATTCAATAGGTTAACCTCTGTTGATGAAGAAGAAGTGACTTGGTGGTTTTCTGCAGAGCCATTCGGGAATCCTGAAGGATCATAAGCTATGATAGCTCGGTGAGCAGCTCGATCATAAGGTTTGCTTAATAGGGGTTTGGAGATGAAAATACAGTTTTCTTGTAGCTGACTATAGGAGAAGGAATGGATGTCTGGCTCATGTGAGTAGGGGTGCTGTTGTGGGATACAGATGGGTTACGGATAATTTCTGAGTATGGCCTCATCGCCTTTGGGTAACGATTTGAGGCTTCCTTATAGGAAGTGTGCTCTTGGGGCATAATGATTTTAATTGTTTTCTGTCTGCCATGCTCAGGGCATTCCTTGTTTGTGGCTAAATATTGTCCTGAACAATTAATACAAATGGCATATCTTTCAGTAATATCACATGAGCTATCAGTATGAGCTTGAGTACATTTGTAACATCTGGAGTTATATCTGCATATAGTTTTGATGTGACCAAATCAGCAGCATTTAAGGCAATGAATAGAATGGAAAAGGTAGGTTTCAACAGGAAGGGATTTATGAAAGAGGAAAACTTTCACAGGAAGCATTTGACCATGGAAATTTATTACAATTGTTTGAGTAGGTAACCAAGTAACTTTACCTTCCTCAAAGACCTTTCTATTAAATCTGCGAGCCTTTAAAATCTTACCACAACCAGTGGGAAGATTAACTGACTCCACAAATTCATTCATGGACTTATCCACAAGAATCCGGTGGAGTGTCAGTTGCTGTATATTTGTTGGCGGATAATACCGGTTTTAGTATCTTAAAAACTGTGCACTCGCAACTGTGTGTCCTTTGTTATTTCTTATATTTACTATGATAACCAACCAACCAATAGCAATAGTCGTCGCTTGTTATTTACAGTGATAAATAACCTCAATTGTGTTAAAAGTAAGCAAATCAAACATAAGAAGAAAAATGTCGTAATTTCGATTATATCATTTCAATCACAGGCACGTGTCTCAAAACAATTTGATGCTTGGAGATTATTTTCTTTATGTTAATTTATTTATCACAATATAACGCATTTTGGTTTCAGATAGTATTTATGATGATGAAAGAAAAAATTCAATTTAAAATATGGAAAAAATATCAAACATGATGATTGCTTTGTCAGAGTTAACTGCAGTAAACTGGAAAAAGTGTACAGATCATGTAATAAATGTAGAAAATCATTTTAAAGAGAGGGATAGGATATCATAATATACTGCATTGGAATCGTTTATTATCCAGGTTCATGATGATGGCAGCAGCTCGGATGATACTAAGGATTATTTTCTGAAATTGACTATTTGGAATCTGATTTTGATAATGAAATCAAATAAATGAATATTAAAAAAAAATATTTACTTTTTCCATTTTTGATAAAAATCATTACCTTCCTTTTTGTCAGTAAATAAAGTACGAATATTGGGTACATGGGTACCTTCAAAAAAGTGTACGCGTTCCTTAGGACAAGAGAATGTGGGCGGAGGTGATAACTTAACACCAGGCAACCTGTACGCACGTTTATCCTCCTTTTCATAAAACAAAATAAGTAAATATTACTAGATAATTTCTTATCTAGTAATATTTTTACTTTCTTTCTTTATATTGCTTTCGCTCAGAAATATTCTAAGTATTAAAATTATTTTCCACATCATTTTCAGTTGTGTGAGCCTAATCTTTTTTCAATTTCCTGCTTATTTCGACTACCATGACTCGCTGGCCAGGCTTTACCACAAAAGTATCGTCGCTTCTCATAAAATCATTAATATAATTACATTTATATAATCAGTCATTACTGATGACATTTCATTATTAAGTGTCAAATGTAAATAAGAAAGAAGACTTTGCTTAGTCTTTGTAGTTTGTTTGCCAGACATTTCAAACGTCATTTATAGTAAAGTTACTGTCAGAGTAGACAAAAACAAAAATAGGTCAGAATTTATTTTACACTAAATTTTTTGTAACAATAAACTATTTTCTCAAATACTATAAAATCATATTCAATTTATATATGACAATCAATGCTCTGAACATTTCACACGATGGATACTGAAAAGTAAGTACGATGCATTTGTATTTTGTTTGTCAACATGTTTTTCCATTACATAAATAAATATCAGCGATTATTTTTTTATTTAAAAAAGAACCTTGCTATGTACAAATACAAGATTTTTATTTGTTTAATTCCTTGAATGGAAAGGCTCATTAATGTTCGTTTGAGTTATTCGGTATGTTTAGATATGAACTTATTTTCTGTACAAATCCATTACCTACGTAGTTTCCAATGCCTTAAGAAATTTTCATTCAGATAAATATTTCGTTTCTAGTTCAACTAGATTCACACCATCCTTATGACGATTGTGTAGATACTATTGATTAAAAGCATTTCAAGGAAATAGATAGAGAAGAGAGAAAGAAAATAGGTTTTAATCATATTTTTTTGATTGACATAATTTAAAGAGGTGCGAGGAGAGAGAATATATGTAGTGAAGTCACTACATATATTCACCTACAGAAAACAATTCCGATATGGGAATATATAGATATCTAAAATATTCCTTAATATTGATTATATTATGAGACTGGACAGTTTGGTGATCACCACCACTAATGCTTTATGAAAGCCCTGAAAGGATTAGCCCCTGTACTTTGAAACAGGTATATAACATTGTCATATTAAAGTCTGTGAGATATCAGCAAGCTGTTGTCAGTATTCAGACTGTATTTTTTATTGGTTATTTTTGAAATGTCTGCCTGAACCTGATATTCACAAGATTCATGTGGTCTGTCTTATTCTCAACACAGGGGATTCTAACATCAAGTTTACCAATCCTTGAAAACATGTTCTATTGACTAGGAAACATGACAACAGGAGAAGAAAATTCCAAAGTTCGGTTAGAAACAACAATGACATAGTTCAATATTGTATAAATTATATTTTTAACAAAGACTGTATGTAACTCGTAACATTGTAAGAGTTTCTCTCTCAGAGCGCCATTTCTTTCCAAGGCACCCTCAAAAAGTATTTGAAAGGAATAAATTTTGAGATTAATAAATTCTCCTTTATAAATCTTTTTGTAGGTGCACATCACATAAACCAGATGGTACCGTATTGAGATGGTGATCTTTAGTTTCTATTTATTTCTAGTATATTCAAATATATAATTGATGTGTTGTTGACAGGTGTGACCAAAATTCTAGTGGTGTAAATACTTCCAAACAAGATGAGAGGTCATCAGGAAACTGGTGGGATTCTTGGCTAACATCAGCTAAAACAAAGGTAAGTTGTTAAATGGTATACACAATTTTGAAGTGGCATCTGTGATTACTTGGTGGATTCTTTTGCGATTACAAACCTTCAATCTATTGAGAAGAAATAAGATGAAATGAATTTTAAATACAAAAGCTCACAGGAAGCTTTTATATTTAAAATTCGGTACCATGAGCTATTCAGAACCCGAGTAGCAACCACAGGAGTGGTTGATACGTTGAATGGTGAAACATCAAACTGTCAATAGATAATAGATTGCTTAAGTACAAGTCAGTCCTGAAACCTGTATTGAAGTACCACCTGCAGGTATGGAGTGGAGGTTGTGACCTCCATGAAGTTATCACTTGGTATATTAATGCTGAGATTCATGAACACCTGGATTATGATGATGTTAATCATCATCAGCATGTAATTGATGTTTGGCATTCTACAATTGTGCGACCAATGTCTGAGCCTCTTTCCTGCTGTCTGCTACGAGCTTGGGAAGCTTTTGTGATAATCCAAGTAACTTGCACAGAATACGGGCGTGCTGTAACGGCCTAGTGCCGCTATGTTTCGCATAGGATAGTGTCGAGGACTGGAGCTTATCAGGAGTCAGGAAGTCGAGCGGTCCGGATGGCATTTCTCCAATCGTGCTTAGAACGTGTGGCCCTGAGTTGACGCCGGTGCTAACGTGTTTATTCCGGCAATCATTTACAAAAGGCGTAGAGACTGACTCATGAAAGCTAGACAGCTCAGATCCGGAAAACTACAGGCCTATAGACAGCTATTACCTCCCTGATCTCCAAAATCATGGAGAGCCAAAATTAACCGCCAGCTCTTGGTATATCTAGAAGGTCACCAGTTGATCAGCGGCCGACAGTACGGCTTTCGCCATGGTCGGTCGGCAGGCGATCTTCTGGTATACTTATCACATAGATGTGTGGCGGGGGAAAGCCTAGCAGTTTGCCTGGATATAGCGAAGACTTTGATCCTGTATGTCACAAGGCGCTTCTCTCAAAACTACCATTATTTGGGCTTCCCGAGAGCTGCTGCAGGTGGACGTCCAACTTCCTCATTGGACGCAGCATACAGGTCGTTGTCGACGGTTATTGCTCGAACCCGAAGACCGTGAACGCTGGAGTGCCCCAAGGCTATGTGCTATCTCCTACACTGTTTCTTCTGCATTTCAATGATATGTTGGATACCTCCAACATACATTGCTATGCAGACGACAGCACTGGTGATGCCGTATATACGGGCAATGCAGGTCTCTCTCGGAAATCGTCGACCAGTGCCGGGAGAAACTTGTGTGTTCTATCGAGTCCTCTCTTGAGAAGGTCGCGGAATGGGGTAAATTGAACCATGTCCAATTTAACCCAAAGAAGACTCAAGTTTGCGTGTTTGCCACTAAAAAACCCCATTTGTCGTATCACCGCTTTTCGACAACACTTTCCTTACAGCCTCGCCTAGTATCGAAATACTTTGGTCTCGAAATCTCGAGAGATTGCCAATTCCACTGTCATCTGGAGGGCAAAGCCAAGTTGGCTTCGAAAAACTGGTACTTCAACTGAAACTTCAAGCCGGTCCACATTCTAGCGCTCTACAAAGCGCAGGTCCGACCACATATGGAGATGATGAGTCCTCTGGTGTTGCAATAGAATGAGGGCGGCAGTGATCACTTGGCCCAACATCAGGTGTCCCGTACGCTCGTTTGTCCTCCTTTTCCATTAAAAAAAAAACATTTTTTTTTAATTCTTCTCATGGTACTCCCAAGGTTCACGAGCCGCCTCTTGTCTCAGAGTGTGTAGGTATTTGTTTTCGTACTGGTGGCAGAAACTAATGTTGCGTGCGTTAACTATATTCGAAATAATTGTTGTTTATTTATTTTATTGTAACGGGATTACTTCATAGAGTGCAGTTTGGTCCAACTTGAGAGATAGGATAGTTTTTATTTAGATTTGGGACCCATAATTATTTTTATTTTCAATATTTGTTTTGTATGGACAAATTTCTATGAGAGAATTTAGTGACGCACGGTTTGACAGTTCGCTGTGAAACAATTTCAGTATAATAACAGGAGCATTTATTACGAAATTATTCTTGATGTGAAATATTATAGTCAAATTCCTTAGATAAAACAGTATTTTTTTTTCTACAGAAAAACGTCTGTCGGGTCATCTAGTAATTTATAAAATTCAAATAATTTACTGAAATAAGGTTAAATGGCACTTAATTGAATTTGAATATTAGTTGTAGAAAGGGCTTGTATGAGTTTTATTTCTTTATATTCAGTCTGTGGAGGTGTATTCGATGGTGAAGAAGGATCTGGATGAGATCGGGACTGCTGTGAAGAGTGAAGCGAGCCATGTGTTCAACTCTACGTCAACTGTCATTGGAAAAACTTTGAAGGTATTATTATATTAAACAATGTATTTTCTTTTATCTAGTTTAGTTTTTTTCCCCACAAATTAAATGTCACTTAATATTTGTTTTTAACTAGGCGTTATTTTGCGGATATCCATAATTTTTTGGCGTGAGACATGTCTCGTGCCAGAATTTGGCGAGTCTACATCTCCTGTGGTTTTGTTTTGGAGAGCAGGAAAATACATTTTCGTATTGAATACCCCGAAACGGCACATATGTCGGGCTCGGGTGTTAACACCCCTTACCGACTAAAAACCTCCTCTGTGCTGATAGCCCTAAAGGCATTAGACCCCGAAAACTCCTGAGGATGCCTAGTGTCGAGGCGAAACACGTGTCGAATTGATCGAAGACAAATATAAGCGGCATTTGCACTCAAGATAACTCAAAAAAGTTGGCTCTTAATATTGCTAGGAACCCTTATTCATTTTGTGTGATATAGTATGTATGTGTACATTTCTATTAGCTTCATTTTAGATTTAAATGATATGGTACAGAGACCTATATAATGATTCTGGCCAGTCATTCCATCCTATACTATCAAGTTAGCCCCGTACCTACCAATAATTATGACTATTACCACAATAGCTTGCAGAACACACAATGACTGTTATAACCACATAGACATATTTCGATGTAATAAGTACGATTTTGTATCTTTTGTTAAGAAAATTGGTATCTAAAGGTTATATTTGTATCAGTGAATTTATTGGCTCTTTAAACTTTTGTTTTTTTTTTGTAATTATTTTTAATAAGTCTTAAAACTTCACTATGTAATAAGCATCGTTAGGAACTATTTTGGCTAGTGTAATATTTATAGATTATAATACCTTTATGTAATATAAATAGCTGTAAGTTTCTTTATACAAATAAATAAATAAAAAATACTGTAATAGATTCATACTAGAGCGTCCGAATCGACGCACACACACATACACACGATGTACACAGTCGCTAAGCAATCTTGGGGAGACAAATCGCTTGAGTGCCACACCGTACGCCGTCGTGACTAGTCTCTCTCCGAGTTAAATTAACAGCGCCGCGCCGTCCGCGTCGTTTTCTTTTTGTATGTACCAACCCTAGCGCTCTACCTAGACGTAGGTATAAAATTCATGGAGACTGCTGAGTGGAGTGGGAGGCTCCTTTGCACAGGATGCCGGCTAGATTATGGCTACCACAACGGCGCCTATTTCTACCGTGAAGCAGTAATGTGTAAACGTTTTTGTGTTTCGGTCTGAAGGGCGCCGTAGCTAGTGAAATTACTGGGCAAATGAGACTTAACATCTTATGTCTCAAGGTGACGAGCGCAGTTGTAGTGCCGTTCAGAATTTTTGGGGTTTTTCAAGAATCCTGAGCGGCACTGCATTGTTATGGGCAGGGCGTAGCAATTACCATCAGCTGAACGTCCAGCTCGACTTGTCCCTTATTTTCATAAAATAAATGAGTTCTCTACTTTTCTATTACTTGTTTTTTTTTACTTTGCTATTACGAAAAGGTAAACTCATAAGTGTGAGTGATTGTTTTCTTGAAGTGCAATATCTAATGAAGAAATTGATTCGCTACCGATACTAACGTTCGCAGCGTTCGATAAATTGCGCCATGACCAATTAATTGAATCGTATTCAGGATATTTCATTAGTGATTGCACTGGTGAATAGGTTATTATCGAAAGGCGATTATTAATATATGATTCACTAGCGCGTACACCATTCTTATTACTAGCCGAAATAAGAAAATTAATAGAATTATATAATTTATACGTCTAGATCGAGTCTCTTGCTGTTAAGCTACGCATGAAACAGGCCAGGTTTATTACCTTAGGGTGCATAACAAGCAACGTCTTACACTCGCGATATGTCAATCAGTTTGTTGTAGTGTGCGTGCGTTGCTGTAAATAAATTATATATAATTTTTTTTTTATTTTTTTTAGTCTTATTTTATTATAATTCAGCATAAAAAAATACATACAACTTCAAATTTTCACCCGTCTACGATCACCACCTATTTTTGTATAGTGATTTTACTATTATTCTATTCCATCCACAGATACGCAGTAGAGTTGCAGGATGGTAATCGAATATAATGATTATTGTAGTACGATAAATTTTATGTACGATATATTTGGTAGGTCTGAGAATAGGTCATCATCAATTTTTTATACCCCAAAAATTATCATTGTTGAATTTTTTTTAATTCTTTATATGGCAATACAACGTTTGCTGGGTCAATTAGTAATAATATATTTGTTTGTTGTTTTTAATATCTTATTTATAACAGTCTAGCTCTTTCTGCAAACGTTTAAAAGGAGTAATATTTTTTATGAAGTTTTTGAAGTGAAACTTCTTTAGAATCGTTGTGATTTCAAACCGGATGCAACGGAAAAAACGACAGGTAAGAGACACAAATACAAGAATGTGTAGGATGAAGCCGGCAACGAATGAGACAGAAATATGCATACTATTGAAGTGAAAACTTCTTTATCATCGTTGTGATTTGAAAGTCGATGAAACGAAAAAGCGACAGTAAAAAGAGTAGTCACATCAATTCATAATATTTAACATGGGAGATAATGAGATAGGAAGCATAATACAATGTTTTGGTACCAGGCGATCATAGTTAAAGAAGAGATTGTCTTTGGTATGGTGCCCGTATACCTTAATTTATTCTGACTCCAAGCGCACGACGTATTAATAGACACCAGGAGAACATATTATTATATTTAGCAGTGGTGGTAGGAATGTCTTTCATAGCGGTTGAAATCATGTGTCGTCCTAGCAACACGTACCAGGGATTCATATGCAGTTTAGAGGTTCATGCACCATGCATGTTTCACTTCTGACGTGTGTACTTTGTACGCACGCAATGTTTTTTTTTTATTACGCCAAAGAAGCATACCCGCCACACTTTTTTTTCTAAATAAAACCGCGCCTAAAATAATAGCGATATTAATATTAAACCTCATTTTCGCGTATTTATGTGGCACATAATTTACGTAAGACACTATGTTGGTACATACAAATAATATATGAATTGTTTACATTAATTCAGTTGTAATGTAAATTTTGTGTGTGAATGTACTAGCAAGGCTTCTCGGTGTATTGTTTTTATTAAAATGTAAAGGACTTGTTTATACTTACAATAACTGTGGGAGTGAGAGGCTCGTTTGCACAGGATGCCGGCTAGATTATGGGTACCACTACGGCGCCTATTTCTGCCGTGAAGCAGTAATGTTTACACAGTAGTGTTTCGGTGTGAAGGGCGCCGTAGCTAGTGAAATTACTGGGCAAATTAGACTTAACATCTTATGTCTCAAGGTGACGAGCATAATAATTCTAGAGCCACTCAGACTTTTTGATTTTTCAAAAATCCTCAGCGCCACTGTATTGTTATGGGTAGGGCGTATCAATTACTATCAGCTGAACGTGCTACTCATCTTGTCCCTTAGAGCACATTCGCGCTACGTCCGATCCGAATCCGATCCTTATCCGTGAAAAAACGGTCCGAGGTAGTCGTAGAATAATTTTTTGGGTAGTATATGCACTAGATCCGGCTTCCGTCAAATTCAAATTCAAATATTTTTATTCAAAATAGGATTTATAATCACTTATTGAACGTCAAAAATCTACCACCCATTCAAAAGAGACTGCCTCAGACCTGAGAAGAATGGGCGCATGAAACTCAGCGGGCTTTTTTTTATATATAAAATGTGGATTACAATGTGATATCGTACAGTTAACATTTATAATTAAAGAGCCTGAGGGTGTTCGCTTTAATCCCAGTCCGTGGTGTCATTAAGAAAATCGTTTATGCTATAATAACCTCTCCCACACAAACGTTTTTTAACAATTCTTTTAAATTTCGTAACACATTTGTTTTGTACATTTTCTGGGATCATATTGTAGAAGCATATACATCGCCCAACAAAAGACTTACTAACTCGACCCAATCGAGTAGTAAACATAACAAGTTTATGATTGTTCTCTCATCCGTTTTCTTTCCGTCAACAGTTAGAAATAGTTCTACGACTACACCACACCGTTTTTTACGGGTACGGATCGGATTCGGATCGGACGTAGTGCAAAGGCGCTCTAACTGTCACATAAAAAACTATATACACGAAGTACTATACAGAAAACTGGTGTGCTAAGAGGAGGGTAATAGCTCGAACATAGATTTGTGCTGAAAATTTAACGATAAGATAATAATCTTACACTAGGATGTAGATGGGTTGATGACCTTGGTAAATAATTTGGTACCTACTAAAAATTTGCGATCTATCTATTAAATTACAAATTATCCACTATCCAAATTTAATTTCTACCAAAATTTATAGACGATGCGTGACTCGAACCCGCGATCTCTCGGGTTCCGTCACGGAGCCACAACCTGAGAGTTGAACAAGGCATACCAAGGTTTACGAACCTCAACGCTCAGTTGGTAAGAGCGCTCGGACGGAACCCAAGAGGTCTTGGGTTCTCGGGTCGGGTCTATAAATTTTGGTACAAATAAAATTTGGATAGTGGATAATTTGTAATGTATCTATGCGAAGCAACTCGTCTTGGTCCTTTTGTTAAGTATTATTTATGGTTAATACTGCAATCTGTCATTTCAGTTGGACGATGAGGATTCACCAGCCAATGTAATGAAAAAGAGCCTGAGTACATTTATTGGTTCGTATTGTGGTTTATATTAATTATTATTATTATTATTATTATTAACTATTAATTCATAAAAACATGTTATAAGAGGTAGATATAGGACAGAACATGTACATATCAAAGAGTTCCCGAAGGAGCGCAATACGCATTTAATGCGGACGAAATCGACCGCAGCATCCAGAACTATATAATATATAATTACTAATAATAATATTGACACACTTTTTATACAAATTATCTTGCCCCAAACTAGGCATAGCCTGTATTATGGGTGCAAGACAACGATATACTTAATACAATATATATATTCAAACATCCATATTCATCATATAAATGTTTGCATCTACCGGGATTCGAACCCGGGACCTAAAAAAGGACATTAAAAGATAAATAAAAGACACTAGTTTTTAATTACAAAAAAAAGTTTGACTAAGACGAAGACGATACGTAACGATTTATTAATAGCGTTGTGAATTGTGAGTTAAGAATTATTTGTTCTTATTTGTGTGTACATCCATACAATTGAAGTTATTGAAATTTGTCACCTGGTGTTAAGTGATCACCGCCGCCCACATTCTCCTGTAACACCAGAGAACCCACAGGAGCGTTGCCGGCCTTTAAGGAAGGTGTACGCGCTTTTTTGAAGGTATGTAATGTCATATCGTCCCGGAAACACCGCACAAGGAAGCTCATTCCACAGCTTTGTAGTACGTGGAAGAAAGTTCCTTTAAAACCACTGTAACTCCACACATCCAGATGGTGGGGATGATATTTTAATTGGTGACGTGTTACTATTTTCGAGAAATAATTGTTGGTAAAACATTATTTTATATTTTTTTCATAAATGTATTCAATAATTGTATTGTTTGGTAATTTTGAAAGAACCGTGTATTTGATATTCGTCCGCAGGTCAAGTAAGTACAGTCTTGAACCCAGAGCCTGATGATGAAGACGAAGATACCGAAGTTATCCTTTCATCAGGCGATACCATGGCGCTCTCCAGCTATAAGGTAATTCACATCTTCTTCTTTTTTTGTGTTTACTGACCTTGTTAATTACCTTGTATTGTCTTTTATCTTCCATCACGATAGCCTATTGGCTGGTTGCCCTCTATTGTATAAAAAAAATACGGGTTTCACTTGTCGGGAGTGCCGGCAGAAGTGAAAACTTGAACATTAACGTTGTGCATTTTTAAATATTTTGGAATGGTTAGGAAATAATTTCGTACGAATTACTTTATTTATCAGTAGAAAATATGTACTGGCATTTATGTGGTTAAAAACAAATATTTCATGAAAAATTTAACATTTCAGGAATATTACAATTATTTTACATTAATAAGTTTATCTCTCGGAAAAATCAACTTTCATCCATAATTTCAACGACTATCTTACGATTTTTCGATCAGGTTACGTGGCCTGACGTGAGTTTAACATTTTATAAACATACAAAGAAAAGTGCTCCACGCCAAATATATTTCACGGCTGAGATTCGACCCCTCGATTCATCCACTGGAATGGTACGATCATTAAGTTGAAATAACCGAACTATACTTAGTTAGAAGTACAGATAAGTCTTTCATTCATAATTTCAACGACAGTCTTACGAGTTTTCGATCAGGTCACGTGTCCTAACGCGAGTTTAAAATTAATTTATAACCATCCCAAGAAGGGTGCTCAATGCCGCTAAAGGTGTTTTCACTTCAAAAATGTAACATCTTTATGTATTTCTGTACGCGTCATGAGAAGTATACTTTAAATACGGCGCTAATAAACTTGAAATTTGTTCACTTAAAAAGTTAGATAGGGTTTAGGGCTCCTTCATAGGCCTTGGTATTTATTTTACAATAAAATACCAGACAGTATACTGACTTTTGCTCTTAATAGTGATTTTCATTATTATAACACTATAAATAAGGGATTGCTTGTAACTAATTCTAGTAGGCTTCATACATAATAGCTTTAAGGGTAAATGTATACACTTCTATAATAAAGTCCCAGCCACTGTTCAGGCATTATCTATAAATAAATTTAAATGTTTTATAAAAAAAATGGCTCTGTCGTAAATCCTATTACTCCACTGCTGAATATCTAAATGATCGGACAGCCTGGGACTAGATTGTGATTATTTTATAGCGATAGAAATGACTGTACAATATTGTATATTTTTATTGAAAAGAGCGCAAAAAAAGGATGCTGGGCGCCTCTCTCAGAGCGCCATTTGTTTCCGAAGCGGTAGTAGTATCTAGTAGTATAAGAAATGACATCAAAAAGAATTCTAAAGGAATCAATTTTGAGAAAATAAATGCCTTTTTATGCCTTTTATGACTGACTGAGTACAAATTCAAGAAATATATTAAAGCTTCTTTGACAAAGAAGGCTTACTATAGTATAATAGATTATATAGAAGATAATTATGTATGATTGTAGTAGTGTAGTTCATAGTATTTTCTTTGATTAACGCGAGTGTTACACATTTAAATAATAAATATTATCTAACACCTTGGATCCAATAATCTCTTAATTAAAAACCCATAACTACACATACCAAAAAAGAAGAGGACACTGTCAGTAAATTTTGCCAAAAACCATCTGTGTACAGCAAATACCACCTCCGAGGAAATAAATGGCGCTAAGCTTCATAATTACAACTATGACAAATACCCCCTGAAAACGAGATTTGGAAAGGTCTTGAAACGTCGGGTTAACTAAAATAAAAATGTAACTTTTACGCAAACATCTAGCTGACCCAGCAAACGTTGTATTGCCGATATTAAAATCGCGATACAAAAGTCCTACTGTTGATCCTAGATGGGTGAAAATTTGAAGTTGTATGTATTTTTTAATGCCACATTATAAAAAAATAAAAACAAAAAATTTCGTCCAAAAATAAAAAATAAAAATTTAAGGGTGAACAACCCTTATTACTAAGGGGTATGAAAAATAGATGTTGGCCGATTCTCAGACCTACTTAATATGCTCACAAAATTTCATGAGAATCGGTCAAGCCGTTTCGGAGGAGTACGGGAACGAACATTGTGACACGAGAATTTTATATATAAGATATTAAATAGGTTGAGTTTAAAAGATGTGCTGGGAGTTTCTTATCAGTTCTTTTCTCCATGTCAAAGCACCTTCACGAACTGATGTCGCTTCATGAGGTTTACCAAGTGTTGTTTCAATATGTTATGTTATTGTCACTCCCTAAGGTAATAGTTACTTATGCAACTGTTGTGTAATAAGGGGTATTAAAACACGAATGTGGATTTATGTGATAATAGCATCACATGAGTGTTTTAATACCTAATTATCAACAGTTGCATACAATACTTTATCTACACCCAGAATATGAATCCTCTAAAAGATTCTGAAACAGTTAGCTTACTGCTAACATTAAAACACCAGTCCTAGTAGTAACCTAATATCATTCATTACTGATTATATACATATAAACTAAGTATTGAAACAATTATTTATTTTAGTAGTCATTTACATTTTGTATAGTGCAATAATTAAAATTCACTCGAATATAATGTCCTTTTGCAGCGTTTAAAATGAATCGCTTATTTTTTGTAAACAAAACAATAAAAATATCGAAACAAAATGGCGGGGATTCGAATAACCTATTTTTTTTTACGGCGCGCGATGTTCTGGTAGTGTGGAACGCGCGTAAACGAAAATGTTCTTTTTTTGAAATTCATATAGATACCACGCATCGAGCAATAAGAATGTGGCTGTCTGTTGAAACTGTTTGCGCATGAAGGGATCGAAAAAAAAACATTGGAGTGTTGTTATGAAATTCAGTACAACATTACAACACTCGTTTGGATGATGTAATGGTTATTCGAACATTGGGTGTTTTAATGTTGGCAATAAGCTAACTGTTTCAGAATCTTTAATAGAGGATTTAAAGCATGGGTGTAGATAAATAAATATATTTTTATTCTTGGAATTCCAGAAAGAACTAGAATCGCTTCAACGCGTGGACGCTACGTACATAGTGCCGGCTTACAGCGCGGAGTTTACCGCTTGGCGAGCCAGCCTCGAGAGCGACTCGGTAATTACCGCCGCCTCCGCTTACAAGCGGCTGGAGAACAGCCCCCTGCTGAAGGCGCAGTACCAGAAGCTGGTCCCTGACGCGGTCTCACACGATGAATTTTGGGAGAGGTGAGGGGATTGACAGGAATATTTTATTTTTTTATTGGAACACCTACAATAGATACATATTACATTATTAACTTAGATCATTTATACGTCTAGATAGACTGTGACAGCTGTGAAAATGTTGTAAAAGATTGAAGTTGACTGTTAACCTCTATTTTGAGCAATGCACGCACACTAAAGTTATAAATTTGGCCTGTTTTCATTGGGTGTCTAACAGCAAGAGGATCTATCTAGATGTAAAAAATATTAAGATTCCATATAGTCATTTCATATATTAAAGGGGCTCACAGAATTTCACAATAGATTCTTTCAATAGCCAAAAACATGACTTAATAATTAAAAAAAAACTAGTAAGTAGGTAAATAAAATTAGAATTTTTACATATGATTGGAATTAACAATTTAAAAATGTATACATGAAAATCTTATGACAATATTAAGTAACAGCAAGTGATTTGCGTCTGAGATTTTAATTTAAATACAACAAAAACTTAAATGGCTGATCAACGCGCGCGAAAATTTAAATAAAAAATTAAAATGGTTGCTGTTGGAAATGCTACAAAGCTTTCAGCCCCTTCTGAAAAAAGATCGTCCGAGACACGTTGATTAAAGTTTATTTATGAATAGCCATAAATTCTTACTGTAATAGTATACAGTATGGCAACTCACAGCGAGAACCGAGAAGCATACAGGCGGCAACGTCGCATTAATTTTGACCGATGAACTACCAGTGACTTTGAACTAGAAGCGCGCGGGACGGCAACATCGCTTTTTGATGCGCAAAGATTCAAGTTCATTGAATCATTAATAATAATAATAAATCTTTATTTGTTGCAAAAAAAAATACAATTTTGCTTAAAATTACCCTCGACCAAACTAGGACAGCCCGTGACATGGGGGTCAGTCTCTTCCCAGTTGTGCGATGTAAAATAACAAACATCAACATATTTTAAGGTCTAACAATGGAAGTTATGCAACAAATTATGAACACAGAAACTATTTTATATATAATTTAGGGCGTGTGTTGTGTGTTTGTGGTGTGTGTATGTGTGTGTGTGTGTGTGTGTGTGTGTGTGTGTGTGTGTGTGTGTGTATGTGTGTGTGTGAGTATGTCTTTAGCTTTTTATTTATCAAATTCATTCATTGACCTAGTGACCCAATTCTACAGCGTGTTCATATTTGCTCAAAATTAAAAGTCTACATTTTGAACTAATTAGTGCACCGATTTAGTTCATGTTTTGTGTATCGTCAGCAAATGCTATAACAAGTATGTAGCTAAATTTAATTAATAAATGCAAAATCCATACTGGATGATAATAGCGCCGTGCTATTCCTCCTCAGGTATTTGTTCCGTGTCGCGTTGCTGCAGGACCGACTAGCAGCCACGTCTCGCAGACACACCGACGAACCGGTCACTGAAGACCCGGTACTGGCACATTTGCCCAGCCAAATCAAACAAGAGCCAATACAGACGTGAGTTTTTATGACTACCCTCAAAGTGACACATTGTCAAATTAATCAATATTAGTAAGCACCTGTACCTTTCCCCGTAGTTTACGGCGTATTTTAATTAAGACACTCTCTCCCTCTCAGTGACAAGTAAATAACAAATATCTTGAAAGACGTGTGGCACTCGGGGACTGCCGCGGTAAAGCTATTGCATAGCATTTTTATCAACTTATGCAATTATAATTATTTATTTATTTTTGCAGTATTTTTTTCCTTTGTTTTTTTTTTTCTTTGATATTAATTCAAGTTAGACTTTTTGAGCGTGATGACCGATAAGAAAACAATTTTTTTTCTTTTTATTGAATAAATGAGAAGTTAATATTGTTCATAATATTTTTATTATCGTACAATACGTGTAGGTTATTCAGGAATATTTATCATTGAAGCTATAGGTTTATGGTAATTGAAATAAGAAACATAAGTTTCAGACTTAATATCTTCTATATATCTGGAAAATACCGCTCTTGTGGATCATTATTCATTTTCAAATTCAATATTTTCGAAAGAAAAGTTGTCAACCGCTCTGATGTTTTATCAGCGAAGTTGATGTTGAAATCGCCAGCCAAAATAAGTGGAAATTTATTACCATTTGTACAAGTATTTTTGACCCTTCTTCAGTGTAATCCAGTAAAGTGCGATGAATAAAATGCTCTACCTCGTCCAATTTTGGATTCGGAGAAATGTAAATAATAATAAAAATTAAAAAAACGTAATAAAAAAAATAAAGAAATTAAAAAAAAACAAGACGTACCCCAGGCTCAAACCTGGGACCTTCTGCACAAAAAGCATACGTGGTGTTAGGTTATTTTCGTTACGGAATAGAAGCTATGCAATAGCTTAATAAAAAATACAAAATTTACAGTATCTTATATTAAAAAAGAGAATGCCACTCTACAACTTATGTGTTTTTTATAGGAGTCCAAAATCAGTTCTCTCCGGGCTGACGTCAGAGTCTCCAGATATTGACAATGTTTGGAAGGATGGTGAGTATTGATACCTATTGCGTATATACATTGTATTAAAAATGCGACACAATTCCTATATTCGTGGCTAAAGATTTATTTAATCGGTACATCGGTACATACATTATTAAAAAAAAAGATTCCAGTATGTATCCAACCCAATATCCTTTGTAAACGGGTCGTCAAATGGACCAATGAAAAATAAAATATACCTTGTTACAACCAATAGAAAGAGCTTTTAAAAACTGCCAATCAAGAAAAAAATATTTAAACTTTTCATGTGTTTGTTTTTATTTCGTCACTTAGGAACGTTTCCCTTGTCATCATCATCAGCTGGAAGACGTCCACTGCTGGGCAAAGGTATCCACCAAAGACCTCCACGACGATCGGACCTGCGCTGCCCTCATCCAATGATTCCGGCGATCTTGACCTGGTCGTCGGTCCATCTTGAGGGGGGCCTACCAACACTGCGTCTTCCGTTATGTGGTCGCCATTCGAGGACTTCACTGCGACACCGGCCATATGTCCGTCGAACTATGTGCGCTACCCACTGCCGATTCAGTTCCGCAATCATTTGAGCTGTGTCGGTTACTTTGATTCTCCTACGGATCTCCTCATTTCTGATTCGATCTCACAGGGAAACTCCGAGCATAGCTCCATTACCCTCTGAGCGACCATGAGCTTTCTCATAAGGCCCATATTTAGCGACCACGTCTGCGTACCGTAAATCATCACTGGCAACACACACTGGTTGAAAACCTTCGGCTTCAGACACTGCGGTATTTGGGACGAGAAGATTTTACGGAGCTTCCCAAACGCTGCCCATCCGAGTTTGATTCGACGAGTGACCTCTTTTTCGAAATCGGACCTGCCTAACTGGATTGTTTATCCGAAGTAGACGTACTCGTCGAAAATTTCGAGAGTACAGTTCCCAATTGTTATGGGAGTAGGTGCAACATGGACATTTGACATGATCTTCGTCTTGTCCATGTTCATTTTGAGACCTCCTTGGAAGCTGTATTGAGGCCATCGACCATATAATATATGTATGTGGTCTACTTAAGTTCTCCTACGGATCTCCTCATTTCTGATTCGATCTCGCAGGTAAACTACGAGCATAGCCCTCTCCATTGCCCTCTGAGCGACGATGATTATAACCAAAATATTATGTTTATTGCTTTTCAAAATACGCTCCTATACATTTTAAACGTTTTTTCATGCGATCTAACCATTTTTTAAAACAGGAGGACCACAGATCTGAAGGCATGTTTTCTAGGTGCTGATTGATAGCGATCACTGCCTCTTCGGAATTGGTAAAAGTGAAACCACTCATCAAATCTTTGATTTTGGGGAAAATACAGAAATCGCAGGGTGCTAGGTCGGGGCTATGTGCAGGATGGGTGACGAGTTCTACTCTTTTTTATTAGTTTAAAATGACTTAGTTTTGTTGGCCGTGTCTGAAGAAGCGTTGTCATGATGTAGGAGAACGCGGCTTTTTGGTGGTCTTTCCCAAACTTTTTTTTAACACCTTGGGTAAACAATTGGTAGAATACCACTCGGCATTAACACACTTTTGATCTTCAAGTGGAATGGTGCAGATGGGACCCGTAGCTGAGAAAAAAAAATGCGATCATTTTTTTACCAACGTTTCCAGCCTGCCTTACTGTTCTCATTTTCAAACACCCATTCACAAGATTGCTGTTTTTTTCGGGTTCGAAACAATAAATCCACGTTTCGTCTTCTGTGACAATGTCATAAACAGCATTAGAATGTCCGTGGTCGTACTTCATTAGCATCTGTGAGCAACATTTCACGCGAGCCCGCTTCTGTTCCGCTGTCATTTTATGAGGGATCCAACAAGGTTTCCGAACTTTCAATTCTTCGTGTAAAATTTTCTGAATAGTCCTCGAACTAACTCATAGGTATTCCGCGGGGTTTCTTCAATTAGCCGCTTAACAGTAGCCACATTATTCTCGTTGACGGTAGTTGAAGGCCGCCCTTCACGAAATTCGTCATGTAAAGAAACCCGACCTCTCTCAAATTCAGCAAACCATCGCCTCACGGTGCTTAAGCAAGGTGCTTCTCTCCCAAGAGCACAGTCTTGCGGAGAGAGAGAACTTTTAAAATCTTAAAAAAATCATCGCTCTTAAATCTTTTCGTCTAATTCCATTTTCGTTACGTACGTAGAACTTTTTTGATGTATGATAAAAAACAATTGACAAATGATTCACGCCAATTGTTTTTTTATTACTAAGAAGGTTGCAACATTTCAAAAAATATAACATTAGAAATTAAAAAGTTCCGATTAGCTAGAAGAACAAAACTTTTAGTGTGGCCCATGTACTTTTCCTTTTTTAAGACATCTCTTAATATATAAGTCGCCAGTTGTATTCGGTTTCGTTGCGTAATCCGAAAATACTTATTTTTGCAGAGGATTTCGCTCATGATTTGGAGTTGACAGAAGAACAGCAGACATTACTTCTAGAAGAGTACGAAAGGGAAATGGCGTCAAAGAGGAATAGCAAATTGACGAAAGATATCTCCAATAACAACCCCGAAAATAAAGACAAAAACGCCACAGACACAAGCAAAACTGTTGGCGTAAACAAAAATAAGAAATCCCCGAAAAAAACTAAGTCCGATGAATGTGGGAATCTGGTGGAAGATTATTTCGGAGATAACCAGGTAAAGGATGATGCAAGTGCAAATTCAGATGAGAGTTGGGAGAGAGAGTTTGAGATTGAAGAACCCGTTGGGCAGAAGGCCTAATTAATCCCCTTTTGGGACAATGCCATTTAACATGGTGTTGCCATTATGCAAAAAAATCGCCATCCGTTATAATGGGTCCATATATCCCTGAGCAAACGATTAAATTAATGTAGTATTACTATTATATATACGTGCAATAAGAATTAACAGAAATTGGCCCTGTTAAAAAGCGTATTAATTAAAACATAATATTTTTGTAGCTGGCAATGTTCTCTGATATTAGCATGTTTTGACGTACAATAAACAACAAGACTCACAATCACGCCCAAAAATTGTCTGAAGCAAAACTGTGCCTACTCGTCCATTAGGCAGGGTCTTCGTTCAGCTGTGTTACGACCGCGCTTTGAATACAACGCCACGCAATGAAAGTGTTCAGTGAAAAACTGTCCTGAGTGTCGTATTTCAGGTAAGTGCCCTTTAATATTTAAAAAAGGGGAATGTTACTTTGCGTTTTTAATCATTTTGCTAAGTAATAGCATTTCAATTGTTAAAACAAAATGTTTTTGCCTCGTGTTCGCCCTGTCTCTTTCGCACCATATTCAAACTCTGAATCCTATTCTAATGAACGTATAAAAAAGACTGAACATTATTGCCACGAAACAAGGTGTTGATTTGAATGAATACGTATATACAACGCCGCTCGGACATTTTTTGACGACCTTTTAATAGGCGATTGTGACTCTAGTAGTTTATTGTAAGTCAATGTCCTTATAACTTATTTTTAGGTTGTCTAGATGATTATTATTATATTATGTATGTTAAGTTTAAAATTATTGTTGTAGTTATGATAAAAGTGTTTTTAATTTGCTCTCGTGGCGACCTTGAGACTTGTGTGACGCGAATTACTAATCCCCAAAATTTTCATCGATAAATCTATTCTTTTTACGTTTCTAGTTCTGGAGTTCTATTACTAAAATCTAAAGCCGAAGTTTCGGTCCGAAACGAAAGAACGTCGAAAAGTACAGTTGTAGTTATAAATAATAATGTCAAATAACGAAAAGTAAATGTTAAGTGGATTTGGGAATAAGGTAAAGGAAAGGCAAAATATATAATCGGGAACTTCGTATCGATCTTCTGATCTGAAACACTTTCGTAAAAGGACGATCCGTCAACCGAAACTTCGTATTTCAATTTTTGGTTATAGGCATGAATATCATCAATAACCCAAAGTATTATTCTGCGTTGATAGAATACGATATCTATCGCTTTCAATACCTTTATTTATCGCTAAAGCTTCGCAGTGCGTTTATAGTACGGGGTGAGCTGAGCGTTGGGTAAATTACCCTGATCACTTACATACAAAATATGCGTCTTTGTACCACGTACTCCTGAGGATGGATGGCTTAACTTCAGCCGAAAGACGTCCTCTGCTGGACAAAGGCCTCCCCCAAAGATCTCCACGACGATCGGTCCTGCGCTGCCCGCATTCATTTACCAGTGGGAGGGTCCTTTGCACAGGATGCCGGCTAGATTATGGGTACCAAAACGGCGCCTATTTCAGCCGTGAAGCAGTAATGTGTAAGCATTACTGTATTTCGGTCTGAAAGGCGCCGTAGCTAGTGAAATTACTGGGCAAATGAGACTTAACATCTTATGTCTGAAGCGCAATTGTAGTGCTGCTGAGAATTTTTGGGTTTTTTAAGAATCCTGAGCGGCACTACATTGTAATGGACCGGGCGTATCAATTACCATCAGCTGAACGTCCTGCTTGTCTCGTCCTTTAAAAACTCGTATTCCGGCGATCTTAACCAGATCATCGGTTCATCTTGTGGGGGGCCGACCAACACTGCGTTTTCCAATACGTGGTCGCCATTCAAGGACTTTACCGCCCCAACGGCCATCTGTCCTTCGAGCTCTGTGCACTGCCCGCTGCCACTTCAGTTTCGCAATAATTTGGATTGTGTCGACTTTGGTTAAAAATGGCATAAAAAGGCATTTATTTTCTCAAAATTTATTCCAATAGAATTCCTTTTGATGTCATTTGAAACATTACCACCGCTTCGGAAACAAATGACGCTCCGAGAGAAGAAACGGCGCAAGGATCTCTGCCAGCATTCCTTTTTTGTGCTCTTTTAAAAAAATAATTTATCTCCAATGGATTCGGTTCTCCTACGGATCTCATCGTTTCCGATTCGATCTCGCAGGGAAACATCATCAGTTTCCCAATTACCGTCAGTTGAACGAACTGCTCGTCTCGTCCCTTATTTACAAAA
Organism: Leptidea juvernica; assembly: GCA_949711755.1. NCBI lineage: Eukaryota > Metazoa > Arthropoda > Insecta > Lepidoptera > Pieridae > Leptidea > Leptidea juvernica. Next base: position 13,095,264 of record CATIXQ010000012.1, on the reverse strand, counting down.
AAAAAACAGAATACACCGGCTATAAACACGCTACAAAATGATAAAAAAGCTTACTGTATATGTAATATATGAAATTTCAAAAGTTATGGACCTTATATTTACGCCTGCTATAGATATGTCCTATAACTACTTTCATCCATACTAATCGACATAACCAAACCTCATCAATTACATTATTATGATACCATAATGTTTACTCGATCATAATTTTATCTTTCGGATAAATATCGGTTTATCGTCTATTAGTCATCGTTTTCAATCCATTCCAAAGACTAAGAATACACTAACGTACAGACGAACTGATAGATCATAATGCCAATCAATACACTAGTGCTCTAATATTCAAAATACTAATTATCTAATGCTAAACGTGGTTGACTGTTTACGACTTGACAATCAAAATCGGTTACGTTAACAAAAGATTCGCTTTCTTTACCCTAGTATATTGTAAGTCTTAATACAAGCTCTCTTATCATACCCGTACTTAAATTATTTCGCACAACTATTTATTTATCTATTCTTCCCCTTACAAAATAACTTATACAGGATGTCCCATGGCTATGCCACATGGAACCTTAAATACTGTAGATGTAACATTTTACTGAACGAAGATTTTATTTTAATTTAAACTTCAGTTATAGATTATTAAATAACTGACTGAATTAACCGGGAATCGAACATGATAAAGTCAGTTATATGTCTTTACGGCAATGTCAACTTTTGTGAACAAAACTTACATACAATGTTAAAATTCATGGTGTTTCTTTTTATTTCTGATGTCTATGTTATGTAGCAAATAATAAGCCTTATGATGAAGCCTTTCGATCGGTATGATAAAGCTACATGGTATTTTTTTACTCATGTAGCGGATTCGACTCCCGGTTCAATCAAACAATTATTTATAAATCTATGAATGCAGTTTGTTTATTAAACTAAATAAAAGTCTAAACAATATGTTATGTTATTAAAGTGATAACTCTCACTTCTAGGAAACAAAATTTTATGAACGATGCGGGATTCGAACCCACGACCTCCGACATCTCAAGTCAATTTCCTAATATGCAAATATTGGGGTTGAGCAGGTTATCAACTGTAAAGTGGATCCTGTAGATGAAGCCACAACCTGAGAGTTGAACAAAGCAAACAGAATTTTATAACGAGGCGGTACTCGAACGGTTAGCTCAGTTGGTTAGAGCACCGGCACGGAACGCCGGAGGCCGTGGGTTCGAATCCCGCATCGTTGATAAAATTTTGTTTTTCAAATTTTATTTGTGTAAATAAAAGACTACTTTCAGTAAAATATTACATCTACTATAGTTAAGATACTTTTCCTCCATGTGATAGATGTGGGACATCCTGTATATTCCATTTTCCATTTTAATTGGACATCTTTTAGTTCCTTATATTTCTCGTGTCTCGTATCGCACGCCATGATTATTAATGTTTCATAAAAAAGCATAATAAACGGTGATCTGTTAATTATTGCCACGTCAAAAAATCCCCTTTTATAATTAAATGTATTTTGATATTTTTTTTTTTCACTTGACTGACACTGCCTGAAAGTGTAAAACCTATTTTGGCTAATATTTTTTCCAAAGTTATAATAACCTACAAAAACTACCGAAGTGAGGAAAGTCTAGAAAGTTTGTTGATCTTCAAAGAAAACTCACAACTATTAGTCAAAATATGTTTTTCAAAGTTTCTAGAATCCGCGTCTGTGTATAACATAATAACTTTATGTATAGTAACGCTGTCCAAATATTTACGTAAACACACCATCTGTGTGCGACTAAATATTGACAAGTTGACAACGATCGTGTGTTTACAGAAATATGCAGAAATGTGAATTTACTTTTTTTTTGGTTATAGATTTATTTACAAGGACTAGGTGTGAACGATTCTTGTGTATTAGATAAAGTTATGTTTGTGTACATTATTTCTACTATATTATAAATTAAAGTTATTAAAAATCGTGTATTTGTTTTAATCGTCTATTGGGGTTCATTTTGTTAATGATTTTCTGACCTTATGCCTACTACTCGGATAAGTCGAGTGAGTTATTTTTCGTAAAACAAATGTATTACGAAATTCAAAAGAATTGTTTATAAAACGTTTGTGTGGTAAAGGTTACTATAACATAAATGATTTTCTTAATGATACCACAGATTGGGAATGGAGCAACCGCCCTCAGGCTATTAAAGAAGCCCGCTGAGTTTGTTGCACCCGTTCTTCTTAGGTGTGATGCATACTTTTTCGAATTATTATAATTATTTTTAATAAAAATATTTGAATTAGACCTGTCATATATGATTTTAATTTCTAAATGTAGTGGAAGTTTGTGACCCTTAATTAAATGTATATACTCTTTCTTGTTATTTGGTATAGTCCGCGTGGCAGGCTCGCTCAGATGATATAGCTTGTGGCGACGTCCTGGGGCGGGTCGTTTCGTTCAATATTGTCGAGGATTGCCGATGCGTCATGTGAACTAGCTAAACGTATCTAATAACGGTTTTTTTTCTATCTAAGAACATATTTTATCAAACAGATAGATACAGATTTTATGTATTGATCTTAGAATCAATGCGTGGCTGTAAAAAATAAATAAATATTTACTTTCGAAATAATTAAAGGTAATAGAAAACCTGAAACTTTAAACATAGTAATATTATAAGGGGGTTTTCAATAAGAGGTTTCATTTTGAATAGCCTGCTATTTGAACGTGGTATAATAATATACTCAGCCTGGTTTTCTATTCCCGGGACAGATGGGTCTCGTGATTGGCCTAAGAATACGTCATCAGTTCCGATTCCTGTTCTCAACCTATTTTCCAGTGAAAGAAAGCTATAGACTTGCTATAGATGTGAGTGACACGACAGTAGCGATGAAATGGCGAGCTGTTATGACATAATATGTCATAATGACAGCTCGCCATTTATATGAGTAAGGGGGTATATTATACTCCCTTATTCATAATAGTCAGCTAACTTAAAGCATTGCTAATTCTCACTCTGTCTTCTTCTACTGACCTGAGTCAGAATGAGAAAAAACACTCCTTAGCGGCTGTTTTAAGTTAGCGGACCATTATGAATAAGGGGGATATTATATTGTGCCGTAGTCTTAGACAATTGTGGGAAGAGAATAGCAGGCAGACTTAGAATAATTAATTCTAAGCAGACAGAGTATATTATTATACCAGGTATTCTATTCTTTCTACAATGGCTCCTGTGGAAGGTATACCACAAGTTTAGCCAATGTCACGTTAAGGTAGACCACCAAGCTTAGAGTATTCTTTTACTAATTTTAATGGTAGTGATCGGTGCTTAAGATTGAAACAAGTTTTATTTTCTTATACCTGAAACAAATATACATGCTGTTAAGACTATAAGGGACATACACAAATATAATTACTTAAATTATTTGATATAAGTACTTAGTGCTATTTACAACTTAATCTTATTTATTTTAATATATTTACACAAAATATATACAAAAGGAGTGAAAACTAGGGAGAGGAGACATTTAAAGGAAGTTGGGCGGGGAATTTCAGGAGGCATAAAATTGTATAAAGAAGGTTGCGATTATACTATGTATTTGAGCAGCTGTCATCTTTTGCCACTTGACAAGTAAAACTACGCCATTACTATAAATGTCAAAGAGGATGTAAATACCACGTAAAATGAGGCGGACTGCCTAAGTAAAAATTTAAATTTAGTTTCGTATGAAACGTGAATTATATAATATATGAAAATTTGACATATGTTTGATTGACAATAGTAATTACAATATTATGGCGACGAACTATAATCCGGTTAAGTTTGAAAGCGAACAGTTGCTTAAAACGTAGTGGGTTTCGGCTATCTCCGTTTTTTTACAAGATTATAGCCGTCATCTGTCAATCTATCAATCACTGCACATTTCTTACACTCGAGTGGATCGCATTTTTCTTACCCCCTTATTCATAATAGTCTGCTAACTTAAAGCATTGCTAATTCGCACTCTGTCTTCTTCTACTGACCTAAGTCAGAATGAGAAAAAACACTCCTTAGCGGCTGTTTAAAGTTAGCGGACCATTATGAATTAGGGGGTTAGAGTTTCGCTAGGCTGAAAAATGTTACGATACACGCTTCAACAACGGCATTGAAATTGTAAACATTTACTACAAAACATGGTGTAAATTTTGTAGTCACAGTTTGAAAATCTAAAGAAGTGATCGAAAAATTTGGGCTGTTGGGATAAGTGATGTGAAGAATTGAAACCGTGTGCGTGGCTCAACAACAACAGCTGAGAATTTTGCTGCTGGAGCCCGTCGTGTTGTATTTGCATCCCGTGCCACTAAATAAATTAAAAAAAAAAAAGAATGAATTGCGTTGTCGAGCTGGTCAATGATTTTTCATGGCTTTCCAGCCATTGGAAGATATTTATGTGGACGACGTTCAGCAAACCTTTCTATTTATAAAGAAAAAAAACATTAATTGATTTCTCTGAAATATACTGTTTTTTTTTTTTTTTAAATATCAAAATGAAACCTCTTATTAGAAAACCCTATATAATAATGTCGATCTTTTAAGGGCTGGTCGATAATAAAATAGGAAAACAGTCCAAAAAATAATTTAATGCTTCGGTAACAAGTCTGGTGGTGGTTGTATGATGTGAGGATAGTAAGGGCCCGGCTCCGCGGCTTCCATTTCCCCGGGGTGATCACCTGACTGGGGGTACGGGTGGTGAGGTGGTCCACCCATCCATTGTGGATACCAGTACAAACCCTGAAATGTTAAACAAAATTTGCTGTATAACTTGCAATATGTCTCTATAAAGGGTGTTATCCTTAAGTGACCAGGTGATTATTCTGTAATAATTACAGATAAAAAAAGATAGGTTTTTAAAAGTCAAACGAGAAGTATCAAAAACTTTGATATCAAAAACTACCATGCATTTATTATGAGATCGATAGAAAAGTCATTGTATCAATTAAAAGATAGTTTAATTTCTTTGTCAGGTTAAAAAGACAGTTTTCTTTAATATCATTTTCACTTTCGCACGACACGCCGCAAGTTACGATATCATCCCCACCATCTGGATGTGTGGCGGTTCCTCCACAGTGCGGTTTTCAAGGAACTTTCTTCCTCGTACTACGAAGCTGTGGAATGAGCTTCCTTGTGCGGTGTTTCCGGGATGATACGACATGGGTACCTTCAAGAAAAGCGCGTTCACCTTCCTTAAAGGCCGGCAACGCTCTTGTGATTCCTCTGGTGTTGCAAGAGAGTGTGGGCGGCGGTGATCACATAGCACCAGGTGACCCGTACGCTCATTTGTCCTCCTATTCCATAAAAAAAAAATATCAGTACTCAGCTAAATTAACCATTTCATGTATAAAATTTTATTTGTGTATTAATCCTAGACGTGAGGGTTATCACTTTAAAAACATAACAAAATGGTTAGATTTGCAAGAGCGACAAGTCAAGTCAATTTTCTAATAAGTGTGCCTGTAGATGAAGCCACAACCTGAGTGTTGAACAAAGCATACAAGATTTTATGACGATACGCCACTCGAACGGTTAGCTCAGTTGGAAGAGCACTCACAGGGAACGCAAGAGGTTGTGGGTTCGAGTTTCGCATCATTCATAAAATTTTGTTTTCAAATTTTATTTGTGTAAATTAACCTTTTAAAATAAGGAAACCTAAATCTTTCAACTAATCCCATACTCAATGTACGGGAGTGTTTAATTTGAAAATTTACAATACCTCTAGTTTGATTTTTAAATAGTTATTGATTTCATATTTTTACTGTTTAGGTTATTTACTTTCGATATAAGTTATAAGTTTTTTTATGTATGAAGATTGATCAGAAATACATTTACCAGTGGGAGGCTTCTTTGCACAGGATGCCGACTAGATTGTGGGTATCACAACTGCGCCTATTTCTGCCGTGAAGCAGTAATGTGTAAGCATAACATTGTTTCGGTCTGAAGGGCGACGTAGCTAGTGTATAATTATTGGGCAAATAAGACTAAACATCTTATGTCTCAAGGTGACGAGCGCAGTTGGAGTGCCGCTCAGAATTCTTTGATCTTTCAAGAATACTGAGTAGCACCGCATTGTAATGGGCAGGGCGTATCAATATATATAATATCATACCATTAGCTGAACGTCCTGCTCGTCCCGTCCTTTATTTTCATTAAAAATAATTGACGCTTATTGAACTGGTTCAAAAGATTATGTTATTACCTTATTCATTCCGTTGCCAGTACACGTGTATCTATACTCGTTGACGGTGAGCGGGTCCAGATAACTGATGCCGCCGATGGACCCGTAGTTTGGCGGGAACATAAACCAACATCCGTCGAGGGAGTCTGCAATTTGATCAAAAACAATATGTTTTCAGGAGGTAATTCTATCATTTTGACGTGACAACGTCTTATAATTCGATAGAGCCGGCTGCACGCACGAAATAACATGACTCATGCGGCGTTACCTCGCTCTGAGGCGTTCCATGGTAGGCTTGAAGTGCAAGCGAGAGCGCGGAACGAGCGACAAAGAAGCACAATCGGCCTTTGCGTTCGGCAGCGTTCGACATCAGAATAACACAGATTGTAAGAAATTAAATATTACACATGTTTAAAAGTTGTAAAACAATTGCTCAACGCACATTTATACTTGTAAAAACTATTAAATTGTAAAAAAAAAAAATTACATAATTGTATTTATGCGTACATATAAATCTAACTTGATCAATTTCATTGTGATTTCCAATTACCTCCTTCTCTATATACATACAAATCTATTAAACAAATGAAATTAAAATTTTCTTTTGAAAATGCTACCATTCCATCAGTATTTTCTTAAGACGTTGTCACGTTCAACTATCGTCAGTAAACCGACTTTACAGACAACCATTTTTTTTATGAGAAAATTGATGAGATGAGTAAGACATTGTCTGCCATCAGATGAATATAGTAATGGCGTATTACCTTGTCTAACCAACTAACCCAAAATTCTAAGGCTGAAAGCGTACTTAGATTTTGCTCAGACTTTACTTAGCTGAGTGTAAGTGTACCTTGCATAATCTTTTAGTGTCTTGTATCTATCATTTCACAGCTGGAATCATAATAAGCATAAGCTAAGATAAGAAAAGTCAAGTTCGTGTTTCATTACACTCAGATAAGTTTTACGTTAGTAAAGTCTGAGCAAAGTCTAAGTACGCTGTATAGATCTCCCCGTCTGTCTAATTTTGCGCTTGTCTCTTTTAGATTCTTGAATCCAGTCCATTCTCTAGCTACGGCATCCTCTAAACCTCAAAGGCCGGCAACACTCCTGTGATTCCGTTTGTGTTGCAAGAAAGCAATTAATTGAAATTAATGGTTTACCGCTCCGCGGCCGGCTGTAATGCGACATGCGATATATGGACAAAAAATATTGAAGCGATGTGATCAATGATTCACATTAAAAGGAACCTTATAGGCTGCCTGTCAGTACATGCATGCATGGAGTTATCCTTTGAAAGTCCACTGAACAAATCAGTCGCACACAGTACGGACACAAATGGCCCCTTACTAGCGAACAATACATAACACAGTGTAGGACTGTTTAAATTATTTGATTACAATAAGGCAATTGTAGTTCACACTCAAAACTTCAGCTGTCGGACTGACAGCAGAGACTATACTTTCAAGTTATATTCCCCCTTATTCATAATAGTCTACTAACTTAAAGCATTGCTAATTCTCACTCTGTCTTCTTCTATTGACCTAAGTCAGAATGAGAAAAAACACTCCTAAGCAGCTGTTTAAAGTTAGCGGACCATTATGAATAAGGGGGATTATATGTATGTTATAGAGCGAAGCTGAGCGGGTCTCCCACCGGGTGACTCCAATTGATTTCTGTGTTAAATTGTTTCTCGGTCATTTCTGGACCGATTTTAAACATTTTTGAACCCATAGAAAGCTTTTCTAGGTTATTGTCGAGACATAATTTTGAATTTCGACCTGATACAATTATTATAATTAAAAACAAACATGACTTACAAATTATTACAAATTAGCACGCGCTATTTATATTTATTTAAAAATTGAGCCGATTGATCAAATCCCAGTAATTTTTAATTGTATTGCCAGATGTATATTCAGGCAAAAATCTAGAGTTATTCGACTGCCAGGTTCTTAGTTATTGAATTTGCAAATCAGCACAAGTTTGTCATGTGAACCAAATAAGGCGCTAATTCCTCATGGTAGAATATGGCGCCAAATTCGAAAACAATCTTTTTATTATTTTGTTTGGATTAATTTTATTTTGTTTTTGTAAACATACTTAGTTTAGCTCGCTTCGCTCAAATATACGCCGCAGCGAGCGAAGAGGTACAACGAGCGACTGCGGCATCCTAGTCTATGGTCTAGGCTATCAAAAGTCTATCACCACTAATAAGGGCTGTGGCCACAACCATGGGCAATTAATAAGATAATTTGTTAGTTGATTAACGAGTATAGCGTATGTATATTAGTGGCCATACTAAGGGAGCGGGCACAGATAATGTATATGGAACTTATGACTACAGACGTGGACAATCTATGGTTTATAGATACCTAACAATATAGAAAATAATAGGGTTTCTTACCGTGCATGCTGCCCCTTCGGAACACTAAGAAATCTCAATCAAATCTCTCTAAAAGATATGGCTACATAGGCCTAAAAGTTTAACATAAATAAATCAATAATTTTTTACCTAAATATACGATATTTCCCACTGACCTATCATTAAATTTCGTGAGTAGATACTAACAAGATGTGACAAGAAGTAAATGAAACTTGTAATTTATGAAAATAACATTTTGAAGTGTGAAAACACCTATATAGTATTGATAGAAAAGTCTCATACCAAATCGAGGATAATATGTCACTAATATTCATTATAATTACATGTAACATTGTTGAATTCGCTTCCAGGAGGTTCAGTGGACGCATGATATGTGGACTCCGTGGTCTGCTCCACAAATGGTGGAATTGGTGACAATCCCGTGCCGGGGTCACCGGGAATTATAAATGGACCTGCAATCAACGTACACACTATATATTACAAACATATGGATACATTACAAATATAGATCTAAAGTGTATGAATTACAGAATAGGACAAAATATTACTCCTTAACTTATTAACTGCTAAAACACAATGTAATATGAATGTGTTTTAAATACAATGTTACTGTGCTGATAAACACGCAAGGCGTGTTTCATATTTAACTAGAGATCAAGTTACTAACTATTCTTGTACCAGATGGTAGGGTATGGTGGATATTGGACGAACTTGATTTGATTTGCTTGTAGGTATAATCCGTAGCCATATTAATGTGTATATTCCAGATTTCTGCTAACACATAATATTCTGATACGACATACTTGAAGCTTAGAGCATACTACACTTCAAAGACTGGACAAATTCTTGGATCCTCATACCTATTGCGGATGTCTATGGACATACCTACTATGGTTTTTACTATCTATCAGGTGGACCTAATACCCCGCTCTAATATATAAAAACCAGAACGTCAAAAACCTTCACGCAAGCGTCAACTTATACTTTGATTGCTTTTACTGCCGGCACTTTGGAACAAGGATTAAAAAGTTTATCTCTCAGAAAAATCAACTTTCATCCATAATTTCTGTCTGTCTTACGAAATTTCGATCAGGTTAAGTATCCTTACGCGAGTTTAACAATTTATACCCATTCCAAGAAAAGTGTTCAACGCCGCTAATGAAGTTTTCACTTCAAAAATGTTTCACGGCCGAAGTTCGATCCCTCGACGACGCGGTGTTTCGGCTTCGCAATCACAATGATTCATCCACTGGTCCAATGACCGTATAATTAAGTTGATATAGGAGAACTATATTTTTTTAGAAGTATAAATCTTTCATCCATAATTTCAAGGAATGTCTTACGAATTTTCAATCAGGCCACGTGTCCTGATGCTAGCTTAACATTTTATACCCATCCCAAGAGAAGTGCGCAACGCCGCTATAGATGTTTTCACTCCAAAAAGCGTATCCAAAAAGGAAAGTGTCCTTAAATTCCGGCAACTCTCCTGCGATTCCTCTGGCCTCCTCTTCCATAAAAAAACACAAGCTGTTGATTTAGTCAATATGTTTGTTTGATATTGTCATACCTCCGTAGAAGTTGGTGTTATTCCACTCGCAGACATGGTGATCACAGACGAGCGGAGACTGTTTCTCCTTCGTGTAGAACGAGTGACCGTTCGGAAGAAACTGGAATGCATATATTTTCATTCGTGAATTGAAAATTACGCAGGTGCTTGACACACTCAAGCAGAAATAGGTTTACGTTGTACTTTTGACTTCTCGTAATATAAATTTTTTTTTTCAAACAAAACAAATCATAGAATTATATTTACAATACGAGCTATGATAACATTAAATTAAAACTATCATTACGGGGAAGTTGCCCCGTTGGACAGCTAGGCTGATCCATTGACCGAGATAGCTACCAGCGCTTGGGTTCCAGTACCCTATTTATGCGCGGAGAATGTACAAAGTACTATCACTTTGTAAACTCTCCGCGCCTCTGGGCCCCACGGGCCAAATGTTTCGACACCAAACGGCACAAAGATGTAAGACTCACTGAGACCGGCGTATTTGCGACGTTTGCTGTCTTCTCGTAATTGTATATGTGTGCAGTGTACTCTAGTGTCTGGGGTATAAGAGGAAAGCAATTGATACTTCTTACTGTTCTTTACCGCCGTGAACATGAGTACTGTCGAAGGGTGTGCTGTCAGCGTCGCGACAGTACTGTCCCGGACAACCAAACCTAAGGCTAGGGTTACTATGGATGCGAGTTCTGACGAAAATTTGTTCTGACGAGTACATCCGAAATCCTCGTCAGAACAAGGCGTTTACACTGTGCGCGTTTACTGTTATTCTGATAGTCAGTTCGTTTCTGCCGTCCAGCGAAGATGGACGAATTTGATGAATTTGATTTGACATCGATAAAGAAGGTCTTACTTCCGAGTCCCTACACAATGTGCCAGTTTCACGGAGATATAATCACTACGGAAGAAGCGCGAATGAGACTAGAGAAACCTTGAAAAATTATTTTGTTAGTCCAGCAGGTGAAATTCCGTTTCAATACAGCCTACTGTAATAATCTATAGCTCTACAAGTCATGTTCTTGATAGGTAAAATGTAAACATTAATTCAAATTGCTCATGTACCCCACATCAAAATAAAAAATTGTACTTACTGCTAGTGTTGAGTTCTGTAGCAACTTTCTCCCACTTTTGCCGAGAAATATCTCAGTTGTGATAATTTTTGTCTCTCATATCTCACAAACACCTGTTCTCGTACACTAGACTGATCAATATATCGTTATCCATGGTGGAAACCAGATCACTCGAAATTCGCAGACGCAGGTCGTGCGAAAAAATCAAACTCGTTTGAACGCTCGAGTGGTTCTGACGACGTCGTGCATGTTCTGACGCGTTCGTCGTTGCCAGTGTAAACACTGTCATTGGATACCAGGCGTTTGTTTCTTCTGACGAATCCGTCAGAACTCGTCATAACATTTTTCGTCAGAACTCGCATCCATAGTAACCCTAGCCTAAGACTCTCTGATGATCTTATTATTAGTACCTTCATCCTACGATCTCTGTCCTTGATTCATTATCTAATATACAAAACAGCGAAGGGTGTGCTCGAGAATACAAAATTATTTTAATAACCGTATTGCTGTCTGAAATAGTTTGGTTTCTACTAGCGATAGGGTAATATCGGTCTTCGACGTGAGTCCACTTTTTGGCGAGAAAATATGTTCCTTTGAATATTCAATAGACTAAATAATTATTGTTTATAAAACAGAACGGAACTTACCGAAAGGCTCTCGTTCTGAAACCTTACTGTTACGGTGGTTATTTTCACAGCTCTAAAAAGCAAGATGACGCATTTTCTGTCCGCACGGTGGTTATTAGTTCGACCATAATAAACACAAATAAGACCGCAGTTTAATTTGTGGCCATATTTTCTCTTGCTGCTTTTAAAGCCGTAAGTAAATCTATTCATGTTAAAATCAGATACACCTTTTCCAAAATTTAAAAAATAGTTTGCGTAGACCCACCAGTAAATAATCATAATGCCTAAACCGGATGCCTTGTATATTAAAGTCTAATATAAAGGAACCGGAAGTGATGAGACAGGAAGCAGCAGAAAGCGGGGGTAGTTTGTATGTTTCTGTGCCGCACTTGACGATCGCCTTCGGTAGAGTCGACACGTCTCGAATGTGCTGCAGACTTTTCTTGAATGGAAACCTTTTAATCAAATATTATTAACTATTGAAATTTATTTATTATATATTTATGTTTTATGTAATTGAATGCTACATTATTGAGAGTCAACCCATCACTAGAACACTAGAACAGATAGACATTTATGGTAGAAGATCAAGTTAGCAATTAGCCATATTATATAATTAGTATTTATTAAGTTACAATAATTTATCAATTAATATTTTAACATTATATAATGGAAGGCTTACCTATAAATGCAAATTCCCAGATGACATTCCAAACCGTGAATATAATTGTCCATTTGAAACACGATATTCGGGTCTTCTTCCAGAAAGTATTTGTTGTCATCCATGAAATGGACGAACCCCAGGAAATGGAAGCCCCGTCCCTTGCAAAAGGGACTGACACCACGACCCATATTGTAAATGTCGCTGTACAACTCTGATATAAAAATATAAATATTCTTGCCGCAGTAGTATTCTGAAAAAGTTAATAATTATCTTATGGGTGATTTATAAAATTAGGTCATATACACATTACCAGTGGGAGGCTCCTTTAGACAGGATGCCGGCTAGATTATGGGTACCACTACGTCCAGCGCCTATTTCAGTGAAGCAGTAATGTGTAAACATTATTGTGTTTCGGTCTGGAGGGCGCCGTAGCTAGTGAAATTACTTTGCAAATGAGACTTGACATCTTGTGTGTGTGAGCGTAATTGTAAGAATTCTGAGCGGCATTGCATTGTAAATTTTAATGGTAAGGGCGTATCAATTACCATCAGCTAAACGTTCTGCTCGTCTCGTCCCTTATTAACATTAAAAAAAACATTTATCTGAAAGAAGAAGAAACTTTACTCGGTGTGTGTTGGTTTTCTCATGGCAGTTAATTGATGATGAGATTACATAATAATTTAATATATACGCTTACGTTTATTATGGTAGTATATATTAAACACGAATGTTTTTAAAGTGCTTTTGTATTATATAAAACATGGAAAATTTCCTCAAAGATGCCAATGTATTAAAAAAACGATCTAAACGAATATTGAATGCGAAATGGAATTGCGGAAATGGAACTGTGTCTGTCCATTCATTTGGATTTTGGAGTGAGGCTCTAAGGCGGAGCGAAGGCGAAAGTTTTCGAATGTGTGGGGCTAGGCCAAGTTCACACGATGAGTCATTTGAGTGGGGAGCAGCGGGCGATCAGTTCAATCATTTGCGAAATATTACAGAGAGCAGACTTTTTATCACAAACCATAAACACATACTATATAATAAATCATTAAGATTTCTTAAGACTTTGTTTAATAAGTATATTATCATATCTAGTTTGTTCCACTTCTCTGCTCTGTGTTCTCGCTCTACTTGCATTTTGCGTTTTAAATGTATATTTATTTGTAAACTACTTTGAAAAATCCCCGTCCACTGATAGGTTATTTCAAGCAATTATATTGGGTAATATTAACACAACTTCACTCTAGTGGACAGGGAGCCTAATAGTATAAGATTGCTGGAACATACCTTGACTCAAATAAAACTCTGAAGGCACGGCCCCCCCAGCACCGGAATTGTACGTGGCCACTCGCTCTGTCTTGATAGCGTTGTGGTTGTCATACATGGTCAGCATGTTGTCGATTGCATCTTCAAGTGCTATTAGTAATACCTGGACAAATCAAGAATAAAAGTGACTGTTGGTACCTTGATGTTTAGATTTACAATAATTTAGCTCTAACATCGATATATTAAACACATTTCCATGAGAAAGTTTTACTTAAAACTGTCCTCAGGTGTTAAACATCACACATTATTTACGTAAGGTGCAACCGATAAATATTTTAACGTTTTTTTTATGAGGATTAGGAACGAGACGAGCAGGACGTTCAGCTAATGGTAATTGATACGCCCTACCCATTACAATGTAGTGCCGCTCAGGATTCTTGAAAAAACCCAAAAATTCTGAGCGGCAGTACAATTGCGCTCGCCACCTTGAGACATAAGAGGTTAAGTCTCATTTGCCCAGTAATTTCACTAGCTACGCCGCCCTTCGACCGAAACACAGTAATGTTTACACATTACTGATTCACGGCAGAAATAGGCGCCGTTGTGATACCCATAATCTAGCCGGCTTCCTGTGCAAAGAAGCCTGGTAACTGATGGATATTTGTACACATCTGAACTCGAATTTATACAAAGAAAATACGCTTATTTGTGGATATATATCCATAATTACAATATAAAAACTCATTATTAAATAATTATGAACGAGAAAACTCGTCGTTTTATTACTTACAGTAAAATATCCGAAAAAAAAACTGCGACCTTTTTTTTGTATCCTAAAACTATCCGCTTCGATCAAATAATTTTAGCGCATCCGCACGTTGAATGTGATTCGACCACACCAAATACATAAAAGGCCACAAGTCACAAGTAAAAAAAAAAGAAGAGAACGTGCAAGACTGACTGGCCACTCTTTTTAATCACCATCAAAAGTATTTTATAATAATTTTAGTAGGGAACTATTTAGTATAAGAATTTAGTAATAAGGTGCCAAGATTGATAATGAAAGAATAGGTACTAGTAAAAAATAATAAGTAATATTATCAGTACTCAGTGCGAATTATAATGTTTACCTTAAGTTCCTTTATATGCATGTGTATAAATCTTCCTAAGTGGTCGGTCGCAATATGAACGTGTTCATTTATAAGGTACTGAAAAAAACAATTACATTTTAACTCATATTTTATGTGTGGGACATTTGTAACAGATTTCAATAAAACCAATGCTATAATTTCTAACATAAGATTCATCATCGTCATTTCAGCCGGAAGAAATCCACTGCTGGACAAAGGCCTCGCCCAAACCTATTCCAACGATCTTGACCAGATAGTCGGTTCATCTTGTGGAGGGCCTACCAACACTGAGTCTTCTGGTACGTGGTCGCCATTCGAAGTCTTTACTGCCCCAACGGCTATCTGTCCGTCGAAATATGATTCATATTAATTATTATTCTCAAGATCACTAAGCCATTAAGTTAAGAGGCTTGTCTGAAAGAGTTTTGTAAAAAGCGAATTTTGGCGTAACCTATTAGTGGTATAAAGATATATCCCTGAAACAAAGTAAATTATGCAGCACAATTGGCAACATGTGGGAATCTTCTTAGCACTAAATGCTACAGGGTTGCAGTAGCGGCGACTTTTACTGCCGTCAAGGGGTAATGGGCGTTTTTCTATTAGCCAGATCGGCATAGTCCTGAACTGACAATGGCGCTGGGGCTTCGTTTTTCCACTGAGCTGGTGTCGATGCCTGGCACGGACTTTCAGCACGACACTTACGTATTTATACCACTGGTGTCATCAAACTGCCGACTGTATTTGTGATATCTATTACATCTAGACGCAAATACCAACGCAGAGATTTCGAATTTTGGATTCATACAATAATAAAAGAAAACTTAGAAGGAAGATATTATACCCTATTTGAAAACCCGCCCCGAACACTCACACACCGTTTTGCAGCGACAGGGAGTGGGGAGCTCTCTATCCCGGCCCCGCGACCGGCGGGAGTCAATGCCAGGCCGTCGCTGGCGCAAGTAAGTGAAAAACGAGTCATACATTTTTGCATCCCCGACACCGGCATGGCACTGGCACCAGCTTAAATACCGGTGCAGGTTGAGTGGAAAAACGACCAATGAGTTAATCTTATGTCCCAAAGTGACGAGCGCAATTGCGATGCCGTTCTGAATTTTGTTGAAACTGTATTGTAATGGGCTGGACATACCACCTATCAGAAAGAAAGAAATATATTTATTTGTAACAAACGCAATATTTACATAATATAATAGTCAAAACATATATACAAAACAAATTACAAATTGGAGTGTTTGTCACAAATTGGTCACACTTCAGCATTATGCTGATAACTGTCACAACCAGCGCTGATACTCCAGTGGGACCACTAAGTGACGCCACACACGAATGCCATAAGTAGCGCACGCTTTTCTAATTACACTTCTTACACGTTATATCTTCGTTAGCAAGTTAGAACTTTATTCGTAAACCTTACCTCATGTAACTATAGTTCAAACAAGCTAATATGTATATTTAAGTGTAAATATGTATATTTATTTGAATGTATTCAAAAATTTCAACAAGCAAACTAGATTGCACAATATCATGAGGTAAATGTCTTTTTGTTTCTGGTAGGACAGGCAGGCAACGCTTGTATTCCTCCCGTGATGTAAGAGAATGTAGTCGGTGGTAATCATACCATCAGATTTACGCTAGTTTGTACTCCTTCGCTATAAATAACAGTTCAATTCTGTTTATATATATAGGTGATAAAGGGACTGAAGTCACCTGATCCCCAGCGCGCTTTATCTTCATCATCTCGATCTGGTAGTGCGCCAGGTGGTCCAGCTTATCCGTGGGGTCGTGTCCATAGATCTCGTACGCGTCAATAATCATCGCCAGTGTGATGTTCTCGCCCATCTCTTGGCAGCATGGGTGATTTTTAATATCATAGCTACTCTGTGACAGTAAGGTACTTGTCAAATTTACATTTGCAGCAGAATTTACGGACTATGAGGGATTCCAATCGGCGCCGACAGAGTTGACGCTTCTGGCGCTCTAACACAACGGATGTTTTCGCTAATCCAACCGTCCTGACGACGCGTCGTTCATAAATCCCGGTATGTTTATTCGACTCTCCAATCCCATAATTGATTGAATGATTAAATAATAAAAAAATCAATCAGGTAGTTTTTTTCAATTTCTATCAGGCAATTTATGAGTACGTTTCGCAAATTTATAGTTTTTTTGGGTTTTCGAATTCTACGAGTGTATTTTAGTACACTTTCCAATAATATTTCCTTAGAATGATTGAACATTTTATCAAACATAAGTGAAATTTTCAGTCTGATATTTGGATATAAAGGGAAACGATGAAACTTGTTGGTATGCGGCCTACCGCACAAACATGTCGGTCTTAACTCTTAGGCTACGATCTATAGAACGCACTTAGACTTTACTTACGTAAAACTTAGCTGGGTTTAACATAAGAATAATCTTTGTTTACATTTTTATATTAAATTGACATCTGAAATTATGCCGAGCTTAAGGTAAGTCTGCCCCATGCAAAAGCTTTTTATCACCTCAGCATAGCTATTCAACTAAACTGAACTATTTTTGTAAGATGATCTTATACTAGGTAGGTACAGTTTTAGGTATAGAAGTCAACCTTAATGCCGTCAGAAGAGATAAGAGTCACGCGATAGAAAGAGAGGCAACTTCTAGGTGAAAAAAAATGTAGGGTAGTTTCGCTGTGCGATCTGAATTACATCTTATTGTATGAACTCAAGAGCCCATAATTCTTTAACTGATTTTGCGGAGTGGAACTTCCGTACTTGTACTATCATTATATTATATTACTAGTGGACCCAACAGACGTTGTCCTGTACACACGTCTTAAATTTGAAAAATCTGTCCAGCCGTTAGGAGGAGTTCACTAACATACACATGAGC